>JAWMQZ010000072.1:12959944-12992961 GCA_035584835.1 Tangara arthus
ATGCACCTGTTGCATTCCACAGCAGCAGATAATCATTGTTTGCATTTTGTTCCTGAGGCCTCTCAGCTTCTCAGGAGGAAAAATCCTTAGGAAAGAATTTTTCACAAAAGACGTCTGTGACAATCGTGTGAGCTGCAGGCCCTGGTTAGACACCAAGCATGAGCCAGGAGTGTGTGTGAAACAGCAACATGAAAAGGAAAGGTTTAATTCATTGTTTCCTGTTCTTGCCAAATGTACCTGGGATCTATCAGCATCTCTGCTGCTCCTTTTCCATGTTTTATTTATTTTTGAGGGCTGATAGCTCAGGGTGTGCTGTTGCTGTGCTCTGTTGCAGCTCTCCCTGCTGAGGGGCAGGGACAGGACCTTCACCCTTCTGCACGCCCTGGTGGAGCAGATCCTCTCACACCAGCCCGAGCTGGCCACCTTCCCCCAGGAGCTCACAGAGTTTGAAGCTGTTCCTGATGGTGAGAGGAGGGGAGGGGGGAAAATAATCAACCAATAAAAAATGAATTCCTTCAGCTTCTGTCCTTCTCACTGTATAAATGATATTATCATTATAAATGGCATTATCATGTTTTTCCCCCTCTCTCTTCCCTTCCAGCATCCATGAAGGGCCTCAGTGCTGAAGTTGATGGTATGTAAATGTGGTTTCTACATTCAGAGGCAGATTTTCATGCACTGTGCAGTCATTTGGAACAGGTTTTCACTGCACCTCTGTAGTTTGTAAAGAGAGTTAAAGGTTCAAAACATTGAGGTGAAAGTGTTGCCATGGAGATGCTTAACCTGCCATGTTACTGTGAGGAATTAAAAAAAGAAAAGAAATATTGAAGTGTGTCCAGGTGGTTTAGAAATGTAAAAAATGTCCTGGCCATGGTAAATAGAGTTTATCATAAAATACAGAAGTTAAGTGGTACAAGTGCTCCATCACAGGGATGGCTGGGAGAGTCCCAGAGAGATGGGAGTGGGCAGGAGAAACTTCCTGGAGTTCAAGAACTTTCTGGAAACAAACTGGATTCCTGCTCTGAAAAGGACTCCAGTGAAGTCAACAGGAGGGGCAGAGCAAGGTTGTTCAAATGGAAGATGGATTCTGTGGGGTGGATTTTGTAGGATGGATCTCATAGGATGGATTCTGTGGGGTGGATTTTGTAGGATGGATCTCATAGGATGGATTTTGTGAGGTGGATTTTGTAGGATGAATCTTGTCAGACGGATTTTGTAGGATGGATTTTGTAGGATGGATTTCCAACTCCCCATGGAACAGTCCCATGAGCTGTGAGCTCAGTGGGTTTTACACCGACCCCTTTGAGAGCTGACAGCAGAGTGTCAGTGGGTGGAAATTATGTTTATTATGCTGAAATCTATCAAAATCTGTGTTTTGGAGGTGTGACCTGGGTGTTGGCCATAACTCCAGACCAGCATTGCCAATTTCAGCCTTTGGTGACAGATCTGAATGATGCTCACTCTCACCTTTGGTTTTGCAAACCCTTGAAGCCCTTCTGGGCCCTGGGAGCAGCTCGAGGCTCCTTCCATGTGTTTTATCCTGCTCCAAAAGTTCCAACCCACCTTCCACTGCAGGGTGTTGTTTCCATGGCTGATCCCAGAGCTCAGCCTGGGGAAGGGCAGGTTTATGTGCTGCTTTACCACTCTCTCAACCTCTCCATCATCCTGCACTTGCAGGGATGTGATCACATTTTTCCCTGAGATAATTCCCCTTTCAGGAGCTCTACCTCCCACCAGGAACTTTACGCTCCTAGATAAATGTGTTGTAGACCCACATTCTCTTTTATTTTCCCAAATGAGACAATTGCAGCCCTTTGGACACCTCTTCATGCCGGTGAAATTCCTCATCTTCTGCTCCTTTTGTCAGTTTTAAGAAAAGAGCTGGAGAACCTTATCCAGTGCAGGAGGCTCCTCAAACCCAAAGCAAGCAAGGCAACGGCCCAGGAGTCCCAGTTCTGCAAGGAGCTGAAGGTAAATCCACCACAACCTCCTTGTGGGCTGGAGTAAGGGAGGAGTAACCCGGGAGTTAGTGCTGACCCCTGGGAATGAGGAGGATTTGAGGGAAAGTGGCTTTGTACTCCCTTCTGAGGGAGTCTCATGCTGTAATCTGCAGTGTGGGAAGGGTTTTCAGGGTTTTTGCACCTCCTGTTTTCCCTTCCCAGGCACTCTGTAGTTTAACCCAATACTTTATCATAATTTTAAATTTTTTTCAGAATTAAAAAAAAAAAAATCAAAAATGTGGGTGTTACAAACAAGGCAAAATGAAGAAATTTGATTTCCAGGCTTGTTTCTAAAGCCCTGTTTCTGCCCCTTAAGCACCTGGAACTGGCAGTGTTTGCTGCACAGGCAAAAAAGGCCAAATATTCTGGAAATCAGGACCTTGTGATGCTTCTCTGGCTCTGCCACTTTGAATGGATTTAGGTTTTGTAATTTTATAATAGATTTAAAATTCCCTAATGTTAATTTTTCTTTTTTTTTTTTTTTTTTTTTTGTCTTTTATGCCTTAAATCTTGCAAGGGAATGTGTGTGCTCCTCTTTTGTGAAATGTGAAATTTTTATGACATGAAAATTTCGCCCTGAATGATTTTGTTTTCACTGCTGTTTAATTCCTGCTTTAATCTTACGCTCCAACAGCAAATTAAGAAGTTTTATTTTATTACAGGATTTAATTCAGAAATATGAAGGGGATCTCTCCCAGCTGTCAAAAAGATGTGAGGAAATGAAGAAGCTTTATAGCAACGTACTGGTACATATCATATTGAAATGCAATGAAAATAAAGCTACATTTCTTTTTTAAAAGGGAAGGAATGAGGGGAGAGGAGTGCAAGAAATTCCTACTTGCCTTATATTTACACTGGCTGTAGGAAAAGAAAGAAAATCCCATATTTAACAGTGGTCAGAGATCTTAAGGAAAGGGACAGAAGTGCAGTGATAACCTCTGAAACTGGAACAATATCCTGGTCCTGGGATTGGGACATTTTGTACACATTTTCTTTAATGAATGGATTCATCTACCAAGCTGCAGGGCCAGAAAACTTCGGGATTTGCTGAATTTTCTCCTCTTCAGCTGGAGCTTTGTGGTCCAGCCAGAGAGATTAACCCAGGTTACTGAGGTGATTCAGTGACAGCTCCTTAGATCACTTTTATTTGGGATATTTTGGGTCTCAGTTCCCTGGAGATTTCAGACAACTCAAAGTTTGCTTCTTCCTCTTCTTCTTTTACCTCTTATTCCTCTTCTTCTTGATATCAATATGAGCAATAATGGAGGTATTTCACTTTTCTCTGCCCTTTAAGTTCCCTTAAGCTCCTGGCTCGGATCACCCAGATGTGCTGAAGTTAAATTTTCCTTTATTTCCATTTGCAGGTGAGGTTTGGGGAGCCTGCAGACCTGGACTCCCAGGAGCTCTTTGGGTGGATCTCCTCCTTCATCTGTGAGTTCAGGAAGGCGTGTGCTGAGCTCACGCCATGAGAACACACATTTCATGGGGGGTGAGGGAAGGAGGAGCCCAGGAATCAATTTTTAATTGGTTTTTTCTTTACTGATAAGCAGCACCTTGCCAATCTCACCTGTGCAGCACAACACTTTGATTTTGAGAGACATTCCATTTCAGATGTGTAATTTTATGTGGTATTTAACCTGTGATATCCCAGATCACTGATGAGCCTCTCAATTTTGTGCTTTTGTACCTTGAGATTCCCATATATTGAAAAAAACCCACTTTTGACCTTTTATAATTTCTTTTCAGTCTTTTCCTTTGAATACCCTGACTTCTGACCCAGTTTTAATTATTATTTTCATTATTCTGTATGGTGATCTCATTTCTAAAGAATACTTCACACATTTTATAATGAAATGGGGAGCTGTTACCCACAGAGGAGAATATTTAAACAAAGTCTTGTTTATTTTGCTATTAAAACATTGCAAACTTGCTATGTAATGAAGAAAGTATCTGGCTGAGTGTTTTATTTTGCCTCGTCCCCACTAAGCAGGATGAAAAAATAGCACTTTTTATGGCAAATGTCATGTGTTTGCCACAAATGCTACAGAAATTAATCAATATATAAGATTTGCATTGCAGGAAGAGAAAAATGTCAGAACAGCAAAATAAAAAACTGTCATGAAGCATCTAAGGAATGGATATGGGATTATCCATGGTTTTCAGAAGAGGAAATGTTTCTGTTGTGTTTGTTGGCTTTTACATGTTTTTAATTAGAATAATTACCTGGAGCTCAATGAGTGCGAGGAGAAGAGGCCTGGAGTTGCAAAGACAAAATTGTGTGTTTAACATTAAAAGCAGAAAACATTTGTAAAAGGGCATTGATAAAATGTGGCATTTCCCCTCCCAGGTTTGCAAGCAGTGTGGGCTGAGAGAAAAGTGAAAATGATTTATTTTAGGAAAGTTATGTGATTTATTTTGGGTCTTTCTGCCCAGTGTTTGGGCTTTGATGGAAATGCTGAACACTCTCCTTGCCCTGAGCACTGAGAGGAGCTGGGGCTGAACCCCTGAAAGGTTCAGGTGGTCTCATCCTCAGAGACCCCTCTGAGCTGGGATTTAACCCTTCTCTGAGCTGGGATTGAATCCTCTCTGAGCTGGGATTTAACCCTCTCTGAGCTGGGATTGAACCCTCTCTGAGCTGGGATTGAACCCTCTCTGAGCTGGGATTGAGCCCTTTTCTGAGCTGGAATTTAACCCTCTCTGAGCTGGAATTTCACCCTTCTCCACCTCCAGCATCACCTCTCCAGGTGGGACGCCAGGAGCTCAGGGGCAGAGCCTGGCTGCCCCTGCACAGAGGATTTCAGGGCTGAGGGTGACCGCCAGCACTGCAGGGACACTTGGGCACTGCTGGAAGGTGAGGATGGAAGATTTTTTCCATGAAAAATGTCACATTTGGGCTTCCCAACAGCCCTGTCGTGGCTGTGCTCCCAGTCACCCTCCTCAGAGGCAAAAGGAATGAAACAGAACCAAAATTGGCACCCCTGAGACTTGTTTTACATCAAAACATTTGCAGAAGCAATCCAGGTGTTTAATTTTACACGAAGCTGGCTGTGTTTGCCTCGGGTCAGCATCAGAGCAGTGATGCCTACAGGATCTGCAGCTTCCACCCCTCGTTTCTGCCTGGGAGAGGAAAATTCAATTCCCTTTCAATTCCTTGCAGCCCCATCCCACCGTGCCTGCCCAGGGCATGTGCTGCCCTGTGAGCACCACTGGCAGCTTCGGATGTGTGTGATTCCAGCTCCAAGACCTGAATTCCCTTCATTTACATGGGAATCCTGTCAGATAATCCTGGATCCCAGTGCCATTTCCATGGCATCAGGATCCCTGCATCCCCCAGCAGCAGTCGTGATGCTCATGATAAATTTCATGGGTTTTCAGCTCCAAAATCCTGCTCAGTCTCTTTTAACTAAAGATTTTTTCCTTTTTTTTTTTTTTCATTACTTTTTTCCCCAAGTCTTTCTTCTCCATTATTCTATTTAACAGCTTGTGCTTGTTTTATAGCTCAGCTGGCAAGGCCTCTGCCAATTAAAAATATATCCTGCCCAGTGGTCGATATCTGTGCCTTTGTGTGAACATCCTGGAGCATTAATTAAAAAAAAAAAATTAATTAAAATTTTAGAAAAGTACCTTCTTGGCATGAAGTTCTATCCCCTTCAGAGAGCACAAAGCTTTCCTATGGAGTGAGAGCTGATTCCATTTTCCTAAATAAGCTGCTCCTTCAGTGCCTGGGAGCTTGAGCTGATTTTTATGTAAAAAATAACTAAACTTTGCTCCCTACCTCATTCTTTATTTCTTAACTTATTTAGCAGAAGGCTGGGGTTTTTCAGCTCTCTTAAATTGTGTTATTGTGTTTTAGTGGCATAGAGAATAATGCTTTTTACACCTCAACATTTATTTGGGATGTTGTAGACAAGCTCCAAGTCTCCCTGTGGAAAATGTCCTTGGATTCCCTCCTCAGCAGGTGATGGTTTTATCCTGCAAAAGTCATAAAAGCCTTGGGGGATGCTGCTCTTTGTGGAAAATATTACTTGAGGAGCAATCTGACCTGCCAGAGCTGCAGTATTTTTACATCTTTAAATGCTTTTTTACATCTTTCAATGCTTTTTTACATTTTACATATTTTTTCCCCACAGAGCTGATTTTTGGCACATTCTGGGATATGGAATCTTAGTGAAGGTGTTATGAGAAGTTCTGGCCACTGAAATTAGTCTCAGTGTTTTTCTGTGTGGAGCTGTGGGTCAAACCTGCACTGAGTTTCCTCTGCTGACAGCTCAGCAGTGTCACAGCCACTGGCTCCAGGAGCAAAAGGAGATTTCTTTCCATGGTTTGTTTCCTTCAAACGCTCATTTCTGGCAGGGAGGCAGGAGCAGGGAGGATAATTTCGTGTTTCTGTTAGAATTACTGGCCTTCAGCAGAGCCACACCTGGGCCTGGGGCTCCCAGGAGAAATCCCTGACTTTATCCAATGTCTCAGGGAACTTGAAGCTGCCCCAGGAAATGCTGAAGCAATGGAGCTGGTTCAGGTACAGCTCACTGAAGGGATCTGAGCTCCCACAGGGGCACCAGGGATTTTCAGGAACTCACAGCTTGAAATACAAATATCTTCCCCAGGGGCAGAATCCTCCCAGGGTTTCAAACCAATGATGCAAAGAGCAGAGATTATCCAGCGCTAGAGTCAGTGGCAAAAATTTAACTTCCACAAATGGGCAATTATATCCCAGGGCAGTGGCTGAACTTTGCTTTCCAGTTTTCCTCTTTTTTTTTTCCCCTTTTTCCTATTTGAACTGCAGGCACCAGGCAGAGTGCTGCTGCTAATTTGTATAAATGAGCAGTAAAATTACAATTGTGGTCACCTGGAAGGTGTTCTGTGCAGAAAAGCTTTGATATCACTTATGAATGCTGGTTTCTGCTTTGAATTAATGCCTTTCTAGTCCAAACCAGTTTTAGGAGGAGGGGGAAATGCTGTTAAATGGGTTTTTGAAAGGGTTTTGGGGGCTCACTGTACAACAACCAAAGCTGGAAGAGTTCTCAGAAAATCCTCCTGTGCTCAAGAAGTTGATGGCTCAGAAAAAACCACAAACAAGTTTGAAACTGCTCATCTTAAAGAAAAAATGTGGAAAACTCCAAACCCAGGGGCTGCCCTGATGGTGCCTCAAAGAGCTCCTGGGCAGATCCTGCCCTGCCTCACTCCCAGAATTTGGGGTGTGGATATTCAAAGTGCAGGGCTCCAGTCCCTGCATGAATGGGCTGCCAAAATGCTCACCCGGTAAGTTCTCTCCCCACATTCAATGTAAATATGAATTTTTTCACTGTTTAGAATGTACTGCAAGCTGAACCAGCTGCTTTATTCCCAGAGTAACAAAGAGCAGGAGAGACTTTGAAAGCTCCAGCTAATTCAGGGATGAACACTTGGTGAAAATGAGATTTTCTTTAGCACTGACTTCACCTCCCAGCATGGTGTGATGTGTGTGAGCAGCACAGAAGGGTTTGGGAGTGCACAGAAATGATTGCAGGCGTTGCTAAATGAGCTTTAAGCCTTCCCACTTGCTGCCTGCTTACCCAGGGATGAATTTTGCCCACTGGGGACGTTTTATACAATGGCAGTCAGCAGTAATTAAATGAGAGAAAGCCGCAAAGTAGCTAAATATTGCTTTAAGCTCCTTTGACAAATGAGACATTTGAAACAAAAGGTTTCAGATGCAGATTTGGAGTCCCTGGATGCAGTTCAGAAATGCTGCGATGTGTTTAGAAACAGAAATCACTGACACTTTTGCGTAAGGGTAAATAACCGATGAGCTCTGCTATGGTGATGTCATTTGCTCATAAGCACTGACCTAAAAAACCCCAAAGGTTATTGTCCAGAAAGATCAACTACTGATGAGCAGATTTATACCAAAATTCTTCCTGTAGCTCCTAGAAATTTTCCTGAATGGGCTCTGTAGGATTTGGCCTGAAATAATGCAATTATAAATAGAATTTTGCTCAATTCCAGCCCAGGAACTTTTCTCAGTTCAGTAAATAACTCCCAGACAATATCCCAAGTTGCTGTCACCAATGCTCACACTGAATCCTGCCATGCAGAACTATCTGATCTCTCCCTCTGCTGTCAGGAATTAAGCTGATTAGGAAAATCAAACCCCACCCAAACCCTTCATTTGATGGAATTACTGACCTTGCCCTGTGGAAGGACAGCCCTGCTGTGGTGCCCCTGCTCTCCAAGTTCCTCACTCCAAAATGCACAAAACTTTGTGGTTCAGGTGTGTAAATCCTTTTCCTGCACTTGTCTCTCCCTTTCTGCAGGCAGGTAGGCTGTGCTGACACCCTCCCCAAAGGCTGGAATTCATGCAAAAAATAACAGAAATACAATAGTCAACCAATAGTTACATTTTGCTTTCTGACAAGTTTTAAACGCAAATCCCTGCTTTAAAAGCAGTTAATGTGTGTACTTGGGTTTTTGCCTTAATCCACCTGACTTCTGTTTTTACAGCAGGGTCAAACATGTAAATATTTCTTGTATTTATGTTTATTCAAAATATATATTGAATATATATATATTTCAATATATATTGAATAGATATATTTCAATATATATTGAATAGATATAATCAATATATATTTTGAATAAACACAAATACAAGAAGTATCAAGCTATTTGTGGATAGTTTAGTGAAGATTAATGATAACATTTGCAAACAACTGACTCCTACCTGGGGCCTCAGGGGGAGCAAGAGGAACTTCCAGGGTCACATTTTGCTCTCACTTTTACGCTGATGTAAACCCAGAGCAGCAGAAAAACTGGAATATTCCCAGACACCCATCAAGGAGTCAGTGCTGCTGCTCCCAGCATCTGCCTGGGAGGGTTTCAAAGCCCAGATTTCACCTGCTGCTGGATTGTGCTCAGCTTTGGTCAGAGAGAAGGTCTGGCTGCTCCAAAGTGCTGAATGAAGACCTCGGGTGCCAGAGCTGTCAGCAGATCTGAGCTGTGCTGCCTTTACACGTGCAGGCATCCTGCTGACTCATTTTCTTAATCACCTCCAAAATTCACAGGCAGCTCGAAAATTCCCTTTCCTGAGGAGGCCACCAGAACGCAGATTTATCATGGCAGAGTGGCAGGGAAACTGAAGCAGCCCAACAAATACGTGTAGGAAATTGGTTTACGTGTAGGAAAGTTTAGAAAATTCTTGGAGATGGGATGGACTGAGGTGAGGTGCATTAAAACAGGGAAAGTATAAAAAAAGTTTACTTAAAAAACCAAGGAAAATTGGATTTTAGATTAAAATATAGCAAGGAAAACCTAGGCTTGAGTCTGCATCAGTGTGAATTAAAGACCAAAACCTTCTACTCATTGCAGTCAGTGTACAGCTAAAGATTTCATTCTATTCCTGGAGGATCTTTTCACATTTTCTGCTCCTATGAATGAAGTGAAATTTCCTTTATAAAGCATTTACAGGCTGTTTTTAAGAACCTCATTAGGCTCATTAGGCAGGTGAACTTGCCTTGGCTTTGCCCAACAAACAATCGGAGCAGCAGAGAGCCCCGAGCCAGCTGTGCTGTGTGGGGTCTCTATGGAGCCCCCAGCCAGCCCAGGAGCTGCAATCCCAGCCTGCAGGGATGGCAGAGCCCAGGGAAAGGCCTGGCCACGGCCACAGGTAGGGAATGCCATCATCATTATGGGATGGAGCCCCCCTGATCCCCCTCAGCCCCATCTCCTGCTCAGGGTGGGCTCAGCACCCTGCAGAGCATGGGGGGACCCCAGAGGGGCTGGGGGGCTCAGCTCCCTGCGAAAACCTCTCCAGGCTCAGCAAATGAAGGGAAAGATAATTGGGCTGAAGAAGAAAAGCCAGGGGAGGAAGGAGGGCTCTGTTACTGAGGGGTTAGAAAAATTCCAAAGGCCCCCAGGCACAAGCACCAAGCGTGAGAGGAAGTGTGAGGCAGATTACTCCTCCCTTTTGTAAGGCAAATGACTAATTATGCAAAGCAGGATGTTCGGTTTCAGAAGAGATTTGGGAGGTTTCATGCAATATTGATACAGAAATTGTATTTAATGCAGGTTTACAAGGCGAGAGGTCAAAGGAAATGTAAATGCAAGCGTGGGGTTTCATCCTGTGGCTCTTCCCTCTGTCAGAAAGCTGCCTCAGCGCTGGAAGTCTCCTGTGAAACAGCAAAATTCTCCCAACTGGAGGCAGTTTCAGGCACACGGTGTGTGTCCAGAAATGGAAAGAAGCTGTGAGCTTAATCTAACTGAATTTCCATTGTTGTGTGCTGCTGCTATTTATTTTACTCATTTTTCTTTCAAAGGAAGAAACACAAAATCCCTGTTAGAGGGAGCTGGATCAATACTGAGGAATTCTTTGTCAGATGAAACAAGAGCAATCATTAACCTTGCTGCTTATGAATGAAATGCAATCTCCACTTTTCAGCTCACCTCTCCCACAGCATCCCCTGCAAACTTCCCTCATTTCCTCAGCAATTAAAGCCCAGCTCAGCCACCCACAAAAGGATTGTAACAAACATCCTTGGGGCTCTCTTCCTTCTGTTTGGGTGGCAAAAAGGAGGAGGTGTTTCCTGATGTGGATCAGGTGTTTTGGTGACAGGGACTCTCCAGGCTGCTTCCTTAGGTGTGGATCTGTGGATCAGGGATATTATTGATAGCCCTGATGTCTCTTGGAGCAGCACCTGGAGAGAGCTGATGGCCACAGCCCAGCTGTGGGGTCCCCTGGCCAAATTCCAGCCCATTTCACTCCAATGGAAGCCATCAGGAGCTGGAGCTGCTGGGGGAGCCCAGAGGAGGCTCCAGGATGGGCAGAGGGATGGAGCAGCTCTGCTGGCACAGCTGGCACTGCTCACCTGCACAGGAGACCAGGGGTGAGCTCAGCGTGGCCTTGCAGTGAAAGATGGAGAAGCTTTGGACAGGGATGGAGGGACAGCACACAGGGAATGGCCTCAAACTGGCAGAGAGCAGGGTTAGAATGGATTTTAGGAGGAATATCCATAGAGACACCTGATGTCATTGTCCACAACAAAGCAAAATCAAAACCCAGTTTCTAAAATGGTTGTAAAGTTTTTAATCTCTGACAGAGCACTGATCTCTCAAAGTCATCAGCAGTTTCAAGTTCCAAATGAAATTCCTGTGCAGATGGAATTATATTTGCTGCTACTTGTGCAGTGTTAAAAGGCCAGGGACAGAAGAGGTTTGAAGCAGGGAATGTTGAATAGTGTGGAACTATTTATACATTTGTATTTACAATAAACAGTTTTGCCACGGCTTTGTTTTGTTGGAGCCCTCATGTGCACAGGAGTGAATCTTTTAATCTGCAGATCAAATTCCTACAAGAGGTACAAAGCTGTGCTGCAAGTATTTGTTTGATTTCTACTATTTGTTTCCTTTCCTTGCAGTAAATCCTGCTTCCCTGCTGGACCCTTCCATCCATCTCTGTTGTGTCACTGAACAAGAGGATATTGATGCATTCCTAAAAACAGAAATATTTTTGCCTCTTGCCTGACCAATGGGATTCCTTAAAATTTGAGTTTGGCCTCCTGAATTGTAGGGAGTTTGATGCTTGCTAAGAATTTTGGCTGCTTTATGGCTTCTCAAAGATTGACTGAGTCCTGCAGAATTAATGCTTCACCCTCAGCTCTCCACAGCAAACACCTACATGCTATTTCAGGCAGACTGGTGATGTGTACTACCATGATTAGGTTAAAATCACACACACAAACTTATGCACATAACAACCTCTCTTGCCCGCAGAGTTTAATGGGATTTCCTTTTTTCGGTAAACCTGTTTGACTGAATCTTCTTGCAATCCAGGTCTTATTTTCAAAGTTCCGTTTGTTTATGCCGAGGCATCCTGGCATCAAATCTCTTCTGTTAACCAGGTCCAAAGTGCATCGTCTGTCTGGTGTCCCCCAACATTCCAACAGAAACCTCGAGGGGTGGGAGCTGGGCAGGTTTGCTGTGACCTCAGCGCTCCCGAGGGGGCGATTTGGGGATTTGTGCCGGGGAGAGGAGGGGGGGAAGAGAGACACAGAGAGAGAGAGAGAGAGAGGGAGGGGAGGGGAGTGCGCAGCTCTGCCGCTGCTATCGGAGCAGCATCTGGCAGCTTTGGGGAGCCCCCGCTCCGAGCATCCCGGAGCTGCAGCTGGCATTAGCGGCGGGCACGGCAGCGCCACGCGGGCTCATTGCTCCGCCGCTCCTCGTTCCTCCCTCGCAGCAATCATTCACCTGAGGGCTTTGCTTCCCCCCGCCTCCCCTTCTCACGCTTCTTTTTGATGTGGAGAGAGGGGAGGGAAGGGCGCTGTGGGCAGCGCGGATTTCTCTGGGCAGCTTAAAGAGAGCCAGAGGAGAGGAAGAAAGAAAGAGGGAAGGAAAAAAAAAAGAAAAAAAGAAGAAGACGGCATAAAGCGGCGGCGGGGGGAGGAGAGGAGGAGGAGAGGAGCGCGGAGGCTCCGCGGTGGCCGGAGCGGGGCGCGGAGCGGCCGCGGGTGCGCACCATGGGCTGGCGGCTGCTGCTGCTGGCCCTGGCGCTGGGCGGCCGCGTCGCCTCCGCGCAGAACGACACGGAGCCCATCGTGCTGGAGGGCAAGTGCCTGGTGGTGTGCGACTCCAACCCGGCCCCCGACGCCAAGGGCTCGTCCTCCTCCTCGCCGCTGGGCATCTCCGTGCGGGCCGCCAACTCCAAGGTGGCCTTCTCGGCCGTGCGGAGCACCAACCACGAGCCCTCCGAGATGAGCAACAAGACGCGCATCATCTACTTCGACCAGGTGAGCATCCCCCGCGCAGCGCAACCCACGCAGCAACAGGTGCCCTTCCCGCATCGCAGAGCCGGGAATCCGCCCCGGGGAGAGCGGCAGGGCTTATTTAGGCGAGGTTTATTTAGGCGAGCTGAGCCTGGGGCTGCGGAGGTTCCGCGATTGCCCGCGGGTGCGGCCCCGGCCCCTCCGCACCTGCGGGAGGAGCGGCACCGAGCGCTCGGTGACACCAGTGCGGTGACATCGCCCCGAGGGGCTGGGACAGGGGGCTCAGGGCAGCCTGGGTAGGGTTTAGATGGTTTGTGCAGCTTCTGAGGGAGGAAGGAGAGAGAATTCTAAGGGAAAACCCTTTAACTTTCCCGGCACAATTGACGGTCCAGCTCAGCCCGGCGCTGATATTAACGGGCAGGTGCCAGCACACGCTTTAATCCCAGCTCGCGGAGTCATTGAGACTGGTGGCTCTTCTTGTCCCTACACCCTGCTGAGCTGAGCAGCCAATTGTGGTGGCAGCTGGAGCCAGATGTGCCCCATAGCTTAGTGCTGGCGCCGAAATCACCCCAAAACTCCATGGACAGTCCTGGAGGCTTCTGAGGGCTCTGCCTGGTACAAAGCAGCCAGGAAATATCAATTAAAATCACCCAAAAACTCCAGGGACTTTTGAGGGCTCTGTCTGGCACAAAGAAACCTGGAAATATCCATTAAAAATAAAGCATAATTAGGTGGTAAGGAGCAAAATGCAGTCATTACAGAGGATATGAAGCATATGGGTGATGCACTCATCTTGTACGTTCCCCTGTGTCACTTCTCTCTGTTTAATGAAACCCAAATTACCGTTAGTGCTGGTGCAAACAGGTGGGGGCTCCCAGGCAGGCTCTGCTGGGCTGGGCCAGGTGCTCCAGGAGCTCAGCCTGGCTGAGCTGGGTTTGGCTCCTGCTCTTCCTGCACTCCTGGCTCACACCTGGCTCCGTGGGAAGGCAGTGTTGGCTTGGCCACTGCTCTTCAGCCAAAATCCACGTGCCACTCCCAGAACTGGTGTTTTCATGTCATTTTGGGGAGTGATGAATAAAAATGACTCTTTAAAACATGTGTGGAAGAAAGGACTTGAGGGGACGGTGTAGCAGCAAGAAATAATTCCCATCTTAGTTTATTTGTAGCAAAGTTGTCCTATAAATGCAACTGAATATCCATTTAATGAGTTATTCAAAGTAATTGAGAGAAAATGGATAAACCAGCTTAGATGTAAATTGAATTTTCCATGGGCAAATGGTTTCTAAAGTAAATAATCTGTATTTTTCTTTAGCACTCACTACCTGTATTTTTCTGTTTGTAGATCCTTGTAAATGTGGGCAATTTTTTCACGTTGGAGTCTGTCTTTGTGTCACCACGGAAAGGAATTTACAGTTTCAATTTCCACGTAATTAAAGTCTACCAGAGTCAAACAATCCAGGTATGCTGACGGGTATGATTATAAAATCTTTATTTAAATGGTTTGTTTGGGATAGAATATTGACTGAGCACAGGAGCATTTAATATGATTTTAAGGAAAAAGAGCTTTGTTTACAGCAACCTGTGGTTTTGACTTCCTAGCAGTAGAGTCCATTAATTTAAAATGAACAGAGATAAGGCAGGATCCTCACCTCAGATAAATCACCACAACTTCGCTTCCATGCCATGAATATCTGGGTGACATAAAGCATTCCACAGAATGAATGATCCAAGAGTGAAAGAGAGCTCTGAATTTCCCTGAAATGCTGTTGAAGAGTCGTGTTTTGCACCAGGTTAAACTCACTGTGTGGAGCACAGGAGTTCTGGGTACCAGATTTGAGAGGTTTTGGAACAATTTATGCCCTGGCATCTGGTGCCAGGTACCTGGTTATGCCCTCAGGGTGCTGAGCACCAGGGTTGGTTATGTCCCTATAGCAATGTCTTCTAGGGAACCTTTACAGCAATTCAAGCTCCTTTTTTCATCACACAATGTATAAAAGGTGTGTGATGTATTAGAGAAAAGGGGTAATTCTGCCTCTCTTTAACAGCAACGGAGCTGCCTGATTAAACACCGGAGGGAAAAGCCTTTACATTCCTGAGCATCCCCTTGCTGAGCCAACAGCAAATTCCTTGAAGTGATTCCTTCACCTCCCTGCCAGGCCAGGCAGTTGCTGTGACACCTCCTGGCTTCCAGAGCTGCAGGAACCTCTGTGGCTTCTCTCATTTCCACCCAGGAGAGCTCCAGGTCCCTTGAGGTGTCTGAGCCCTCCCCTGCTCCCTGCTGCTCCTGGATGGGGTTTGGGGGCTGCCAGGCTGAGCTGAGCTGGGTTCCTGCAGGAGCAGAGCTCAGGAATCTCTCTGTGCCCGCTCTGGGGTGTGCTGGAGCTCCTGGGGGAGTGGAGATGGCAGAGAGCTGGTGGCAGCCACGAGCCATCTCTGGGGAAATTCCCCCTCAGCGCGCAGTGGAAAATCCTAATTCCAATCAGGTCAATGGCAAAGCCTTAAGTGAAACACTGACCTCACAAAAATCTCTACAATGAGATTGCAATCTGTTTAATGTGCTCAAAAGGTGTTCTTTTCACTCTCTGGCATGCTGAAGGTTGAATAAGTGTATGTCAGCCCCTTCAGTGGATTTAAAATGCCCATTGCCAAGAGAGATGCCAAGCCTTGGCTTCTGGAAGTCCAGCTCAGACTCTGGAATTTCACAAACCAGGAGCTCAAACCTGGGAGTCTGGGTCTCGTGGCAGGGAATGCTCCAGTCTGTGGCTCATGGCATGAAATGTTTCATGGATGAGAGGTTCTGAGGAGATGGATGGGTTTGCTTGGCCCCTTTCAGAGCATTCAGTGTGAGACCATCCCCTGCAAACCTGCCACGTGCCTTCTGGTGTGACTAAATTCCTGTCAGATGATTCCAGGGGAACCTGATGGAGCAGAAAGAGTGAGAAACCCAAGCCAAGCAATGAGTAAAGCCCTGATGCCCTTTTCCTGTGGGGTAAATGGGGAGGAGAACCAGAAACCATTGCAGTGGATCAAACTGGTTTGAATCTCAGCCCCACTAAATCACCTGCAGGCTCCCCTCACGAGGGATGTTGCTCTGCCCCCACAACATCTGTTAGAGCCATTAAATATCATCAAACTGCAGTTGGTTCCCTGGAGACACCTGATTAAGTGGATTTCCCAGACAGGTGAATCCCAAATAAATACCAGCCGCTGCTGCCCCGACTTCTGCTGAGCACTAATTTATTCTGTGGTGACTCCCATTAAAATTAATGGGACCATATGCAGGGCCAGCACAGTGGATGTGGGTAAGCATCCCATAATTCACCCCCTGTGACTGCATTGGAGCTGCTGGGAAAGGAAAAGCAGCAAAGCTGAGAGCTTGCCATGGGGGAAATGAAAAATGCCTGGGTCTGCCCATTCCCCCAGGCCCTGCCCATCTTTATTGAGAGATGCTGCTTTCAGAGCAGAGGCTGTGCTGGCTTCAGAAGTGTTTTATAGAAAAAAATGGAGCCAGTTTATAAAGCTGAAATTGCTGTAAACTTCAGAAGGAAGCTGCCATCAGTATTGAGAGGGACACATGTTTTGTTCCCAGTGAAGTGTGAGCTCCCAGCCCACTGTGGTGCTTCTGACACCTCATGTAACATCTCTGGGTGCCCAAATTTCTTGAAAATATATATTTATTTTTCCTGTGTGACTAAATAACCCTTGAGACTGGCAGAGTGAGGTGATGCCTCACTCAGCTACGGGTCCAGCTCATGCACATCCATGTTCTTGTGCCAAATAAATGTCATTATTAGTTTCAAACAACCCCAAAATCACTGAAGATTGGGCCCTTGCACTGTGGTTAATATTCAGGGGTAGTTCCTGATGTTTTGCAGTTAATTAGAGCTTCTCGGGGGCTCTCTTGCAGGTGAATCTGATGCTGAATGGGAAGCCAGTGATCTCTGCTTTCGCTGGGGACAAGGACGTCACCCGTGAGGCCGCCACCAACGGGGTCCTGCTCTACCTGGACAAGGAGGACAAGGTTTACCTGAAGCTGGAGAAAGGAAATCTGGTTGGTGGGTGGCAGTACTCGACATTCTCTGGCTTCCTGGTCTTCCCCCTGTAAAGTCAATTTTCCCGTGGCGTTCATCCCGGTGTGGACTCATCCTTGTTCCATGAAGATCGTTTCTGTCATCATGGAGTGATGGTTCTTTATTGATTTCTCATGGGTGATTTTGGATTCTCTCCATGGATTCTGGCCCCATCTGAACTACTCAGAAGTTCCACAGAATTTTGTGTGTCCGAATACGATATCTTTGGCCTGAGACTAAAGCAGACAATAAATATCAACGCTTAAGGTTTCAGCCTAGAGCTGCTTGCAAGATTTATTCCAATTTCTCTTCCTGGATTCGGGGAAGAAGTGGATTTCCTTTAACTGTGAAAAGACTGGCACCGAGTCTTTCATGTAGAAGAGTTTGAGTTCAGACTTCAAGCAAGAGTTAGTGTGGTGCTGCCAAAGAGCTGTGTATTGATATATTGGTCATGTCTGTGTCCTGGGCTGTGCTGCCATCATCCATTCCCCTGTCCTAGAGAGGTCATTCCTGTTACTGAGGGGCTGGTTTGAGCTCTCCTCTGTGTGTTGTGTGTTGGATGGTTCTCCCAATATTTAAGCTCAGTCCCAGCCAAGTGCAGCCTCCATGAATCTGAGGGGTCGTGGATGTGTTTTGGTTGGGTTTGGAAGGGGTTCCTCTTTCCCACTGATCCCCAAAAGGAAAAGCAGATTCCAGCCATTCAGGGTTAAAGGTGGGCATGCAGGCACAGCTTTGCTGAACAGCTCTGCCCTGCAGGACGCCTCACACTTGTTCTTCAGTTTTAATTAACTTGATTGATAATTACTGCTTTATTCAGCTCCTGAGGGATTCCTTCCTTAGACACAACCACTTTGTCAGCTGGAGATGAGACCCCCCTTGTTTGTATTTCTGTGTATTTTCCAGCCCTTCTGTTGTGTTAAAGGTCTTATCTGGTTTTGCCTTAACTCCACAGGTGTATAAAATTTTAGATTATTTGTTTAACAAATATGAAAGGCAAATAACTGGTACCTAACTTGGTGCAAAAGCTTCCCAGCTTTTTGTACAGGTCACATGAATTCATAAACTTTAATTTATTATCACATTGTTCCACAATAAAGATTAATATATGTGAGCTGAATTTTTGACATTTGGATTTTGGGAGTCACTTCATACTATTTTTTTATTGGATATAATTATTATATGCAAAATGGAAACTTTTGGGATTCACAGAAAATATCCCGGGAGGCAGAAAAGCTGCCATGAGTTAGTTAGTAATCAGAGTGATCTAGAAATAACCTATGCATTTAATTTAAAAATAGAATTTAGGCAGAAATCCTGGCCTCACTGAAGTTGGTGTTGAGAATCACATTGATTCCAAAGGATTTTGGATGAAACCTCTGCTTTAGGTTCTGCCATCAGCATCAAACTCCAGTGCCATCAGATTGATATATTCAATATTCAGTATTCAATATTCAATATCCAATAAAATGATTTTCACATGAGCTGCTAATGAAACCTTCATCCCTCGTGCCCCAAATACACTGAATTGATGGATCTTTGTGCCTTGCATATCATGAAGGATGTGGTTCTAAATAAAAAATTTCTGTATATTTGAAAATGTGTGTGGGTGAAAGCATCTGCAGCAACCTGGGAGCTTCCCTGAAAGCCACTCTGGGCTGGGATTTGCTGCTTTTGGGATCTGTTTCCAATTCCTTCCCTTGCTGGCCGAGTGCACTGTTGGTATTGTACTGATTGGAAATCTGATTTATGGCTGCTTGGTGTTTCTTGAGAAGATATCAGGGAATTGGTGGCACAGCTTTGTGCCCAAATTCCTGATTTTTTCACCCGCCCCACAGGAGATTTTGGGCTGTTTCAGGAGGGTTGGTGGCCACTTTGCACTCCTGTGAGTCAGGTAGGAGGTGATTTTTTACACACAGTTTTGTTGCTGTACTGACCACTGCAGCTGGGGAAGAAGTGGAAGGACCTGGCAAGAAGGTGAATGATTCACATTGCTGAAAAAATCTCAAAAAGTTGTGATGACCAATCAAAATGTGTTACTGCTGTACCCCCAAATGTGTGTATATAAATGTATGTATATCTCAACCACCTGGAATTGCAGATCATAGTTTGCATGATGTTATAAAGAGGTTACTTGTCCTAAGAGTTTATTTCAGATGGGAGCATTGGTATTTTGTATAAAATTGGTCAAATCTGCCATCTCCCCCTGCCCATGGATATATCTGTAATGTAAAAGAAATGTTGCTACTGAGACAGAAGAAAAATGGCATTAAAGGTGTCAGTATAATTTCTGAATGATCAAATGTATCTAACTTCTTTAATTTGTGAGCACATGAGCTCTAAAGGCTGCTTGAGCACCCAGCAATAATCCTGAGCTCCCTCAATATTGCTTTGATTGCCCCTCAGCAAAACATTTCTGATTTCTTCAGAGTCATTAATGCTTCTTTAAACTTGAGCTGGAGAGACTGGGGAGTTACTCACTGAAAGGATTCATTTTGGTGGAAAAGCTTCTACAACCAGAATTGCCAATTAATTGTTCTGCTGGCTAAAGGAAAGGTTTAAATGGAGCTGCTGTGGTCACACAGAGGTGGCCCCTGGGGCCAGGCAGGTCACACTCAAATATTTAAATAAAAGCAAACAATGAGGTTTAGACACAACTTGAGCTGCCAGATCTTGCCCTGCTCCCAGAAGAGTGAGAATGAGCCAGGCTGGAAAATAAAATTCCTTTTCCTTCTGCCTCCCATGTCCTGCCACAGCATTTTCCTGTTGAGGGGCACCAGCTCAGGAGACACTTGACTGTTTAGGGGTATTTATGATTGGGGCTTTGATTGGTTTCCAATCACTGCAGCCCTGCATTGGGCTGCTCTGTAAGGGCTGGAGCTGACTGTCTGATCCTCTGCAGCTCCAGCAGCCTCTTTGGTTTTGGGGAGGGCACAATCCTGGCCCTGCTGCACCAGGGGAGGATCCACACCCACACCCTTCACCCACTTTGCAGGAACTTTGTTCATTGTGCCAGAAAACTTTTTAGCCACATGCGGTAAGGACAAAATTAAGAAGTTACTTTCTGAGAATCAGAGATTTATTTTATTATCAGTGATTTCTTTATGAACGAGAGCAGGATTGTTACTTTTAAAAACTGGTTTATTCCTATTTTATCCATATTTTTTTGTGAAAATAAGGGGAAATCCCCTCTCTTTTTTCCTTTCTTTCACTCCTCAGTGATGTAAATGCTGTTTAGAGCCAGCTCTCCCTGCCTGCCTCTGTTCCCCCAGTGCAGAAATCTGCTCTGTCTGTTGGATCCTTGTGCTGTCAGCAATCTGGGCTGCACAAGCCACAAAACTGCAGAGCCCAAAAAAATCCTGCTCAAAAGAACTTGGTGGCAAAAGTATTTTTGAAAAGCTACCTCGGTAGCTTTGAAATTTTCACAAGCTCTTTTGTCACTAAATAAAAAGGAAAAACCAACTTTGAAACACAGAGAAGGAAAATGTATTCCCTTTTTTTATTTAACAAGGCTTTATGTGTGGTTACATCATTTTCTAGCAGTGTCTGTGCATTTTATGAGAGTTAATTCAATCACTTTGGCCTTTTTATGGCTCAGCAAGTGCTGCAACCAACAGAGAAAAGGGGAACAGGGTTTGGGAAATGATTCCCAGGTGCCAACACATCCAATCCTGGTCCTGCCCACTTTGCTGGATCAGTTCTTTTTCTGAGACAGGACATTTTTTAAATACAAAGAATGGTTCTGGATTAAATGGAATTCTGCTGTATTTTCCCCTTCCATATTTTATCTCCATACCATTCCTAGAAAGATGAGTGCAGTGGAAGAGTGTGAGATGCCTGAAGAATTTCCCAGTTAGCTGCCAACTCTTTGTTTTAGCCCCCAGAGGAACACACCTGGACACAGAGCATTTTTACAAGCAGGTTTTAGAGCAGAGAAATAAATGCAGGGAGCTCTATGTCCCTTCCCTTCCCTGTGGACTTTCAGACAACCACAAATATTTAAAATCAATATTGAAATATTGATAAACATTCAGCACTTATTGGTACAAATTAACCACCTAATCTCAGTTACCCAACACTATGAAATTTGTGCAATTTTTTACTTTTTTTTCCCCTTTATTTTCATTAATAAATCTCCCTGAGCACTGAAGGAAGACACTGGAGAGAACTTCAGTACCATGAAAATGGAAATAATTCCAGGGAGCAGCTGCAGGGATCAGAGTCAGGGTGGAACTGCTGAGTGCAGCCCAGATTTACAGGCAGAACAGGAGATAACACGAGCTACAGATCTCTTTGTGGACACCTCATCCCTCATTTCTTGGAGAGAAATAAACTCTGGCTCGTTTCTGGAAAGCCAAATAATGGAACCATTTGAAGAATGAATACCTAAAGCACAGCAACGCTGAGGAACATCAGGGCTGTGTAAGAAATGAATTCTCCAGCAGCACTGAGTGTTTTACTTTTTGTGCAGTGCTTAAATGGATTTCTACCACAATAACAAAGGCTCCTGGAGGAGATAACTCCAAGCCCATCTATCTCTGCTGCCTCGAATTCAATAGTGGTTAAGTGAGACAGTGTGGGCTTGTTCTGCTGCAAACCCTGATTCAGTGGGCAGGGTTCAGCTGCCAGCTCCTCTTTGGGCGCCAATGATTTCCTCAATGAGCAGAAGATGCTTTTCTCAGGTCTCAGGGGCAGCTGAGGGTTTGCAGCTCTGATCAGCGTCAGAACAGGAGCTGTGCTGAGCTCTCAGCTGACTCTGGGTGTTCAGGAGCTGGATTGAGTATCCTGTGTCGCAGACAACTTTTATGAAAAATCCTTTTTTTAGGGTTTTTCCTCTTGAGAAGCTAAGAAGTTTCAAGAACAAAATGCAAACATTGATTATCTGCTGCTGTAGTATGTAACAGGTAGATTTTTGACTGGCCCATGTTAGATGTTTGTAATTAATGGCCAATCACAGTCAGCTGGCTCGGACAGCCACAAACCTTTGTTATCATTCTTTGCTTTTCTATTCTTAGCCAGCCTTCTGATGAAATCCTTTCTTCTATTCTTTTAGTACAGTTTTAATGTCATATATATCATAAAATAATAAATCAAGTGTGGTGGTTGCCACAAGGTTCTTGGGGTGAAGGAAGAGACAAGATGGTTGACTCTATAATCAGAAGGCTTGATTTATTATTTTATCATATATACATCTATTATAACTGTATTAAAAAGAAAAAAGCAGGAGAGCTTTTCAGAAGCTGCTAAGCTAAGAATAGAAAAAGAAAGAATGAAAACACACAAGTTGGCCCCAACACAGAGCGAGAGCCAGCTCTGCTGTGAGTGGTCACTGAACCAAAACATCCACTCCAGACCGATCACAGATCACCTGTTGCATTCCACAGCAGCAGACAATCCATTGTTTACATCTTGTTGCTGAAACTCTCAGCCCCAGCTGGAAAAATCCTGAAAGAGGATTTTTCATAAAAGAAATGTCTGTGACAATCAAGCCTTCTGAAACATGGAGTCAGATCCTTATCTCTTCCCTCATCCTGGGACCCCTGTGAACACCATCACAATCCCTCTGGTGGAAAAGGCTTTTTTGTGCTGGTAGGTGTCAGTCCTGGCTCAGACACGGGGGTGGCTTAAATGAGGTTTCCAGTAATGACAACAGCCAAGAGAACAGCTGTGAGCACCTCTAAACTCTGCTGATTTGTCAGGAGCTCACCCTGACAGGAGAAATGTCACTGATCTGAGGCTTTGCAGTGAAAGGCTGCTCAGCAGAGCAGGACGAAATGCAGCTAACACGTTTTGTGGAGGAAAAAAAAAAGTGATGGCTCGCAATATTTAATTATTTTTTAGGTGCAGGAAAAAAGAGCAAAGCCTGATGTGCAACAGCTCCTGCAAAACTTGCTGAAATAACACTCCAAAAATCACAACAGGAGCACATTGTTTAAACAATAAATAAACCAATCAATGACTCTTTAAGCACTGCAGGTTGTGCAGCTTCAGGGGCAAGCCAGGGGTGCCTCTAAGCTGAGTTTTTCCCTCTGTAGTAGATCTGAGTTTAAGGTGCTCAAAAGGGCATTGTTGGGGTTTTTCTGGAAAGCTCAGCTAAGAAATTTGCTTTTCATGATGCCCAGGAGGGTCCCCACAAAGTAATAAGTCAGCATCATTTTCTAGCTGCAGCTGATAGCATTTACTGCTAATTCTTTAAAACCTTCTTTAAAAGAAAACAAGTCTGCAACCTCCATTGCACCCACAGGAATAATCTTTCTTTTCCTCAGTTTGGTAATTCAATTGTGACTTGTAAACTTGTGCAGCTGTAGCAAAAAAAAAGAGTCTACAGTCAACTCTAATCTATCTCGAGGAGAGTAAAAAGTGCTTACCAGCACTGGTGTAGTAAATCCTGGCTGCTTTATTAAATAAATGTAGAATTTCACTCAGAAGCCTTAAGGAAGAAGAGCTTTAAAATATCTGAACAATTTAGCACGTTCTGAAGCTGAATAAAGATGGATTGAATTTTGGTGTGAGATAGAAACTGATGACAACCCAAATCCCACTTGAACAAAGGTGGAAATGTGGCCATTATTGGTGTCTTCTGGATGGTGAGAGACAGACCAGAACTGCCTGAGGATCACAGGATTTCTGCCACAGAAAACAGACCCTAAACAGATCCCAAAAGCTGTTTATAAGGGTAAATCAGCATTATAATGCTTCCCACCATCAGCACCCAGGAAAGCAGGGCAGGACCCAGCAGGCAGTGGATGGATCTTTAGTCCAGAGCTAAAATCTGAAGTGATTTCATGGATTTGGGGTCACTGCCTTCCATGTCTGAGCTATGCATCTGCTCAATTCTTTGCTGCAGCAGCAGCAGGGATTTTCCAGGGGTAGGAAATGCTTTCAGAGGTGATTTGGTGTGCAGACAGACAAGGAAACTCCTCTGGCTGGGCTGCACCAGGGGCTTTGCTCTCAGGAGAGATCCCCTCCCTCCTGCAGGAGCCCCTGAACTGCAGCACTGGGCTGGCTCTGCCTCCAAAGCCAAAATCAGGGTAAACCGCCTTAATATTCATTAAAGAGAAATAAAAACCTGCTGGGTTTTAGCAAGGGAAGGGATGTGACACAGATATTGGAGAATTCCCCAGCTCTGTGCTCATTCCTGGGTTTCTGGAGGCCCCAGAGGAGCTGGGAGCACAGAAATCCATTTCCATGCCCTGAGAGAGGGCTCCAAGTGCTGCAAACCCGGGGCTGCCCCAGCCCAGAGCTGGGCTCTCACTGGGAAAGGTCAGAGGGAAGAGCAGAAGAACCCACCCACACTCACCCTGGGCAGGAAATTTGCCATAATTTACTTTATTCTGTGCCTTGAAATATAGCATTGCCAGCCTTGGGGGATTTTTGGAGCAAAATTGACTGAGAGTCTGGATTGCAAATCCAGCAAGTTAAAGTGACTGTATGAGGTGACAAGAACATCTGCTGCTGGTTTGGGTTGAATATGAGTTTTTGTTGAATGTGACCTCAAGCACGCAAAAAGGAAGAAAAATTCTGCTTTACTGCATTGGTCTGGGCAGAACTGATCTGCTCAGCAGGTGATCTATGGATCCAACAAATCCATAAAATGAAAAGTTCTTACCTGATATAGGGCACTGCCTCCAGAAAATGACACAAATTGCAGAGTGGTGTGTGAGGAGAGTTCCAAGCTGCAGCCTTGATTTTCAGATTTCCAGGGGTGGAGGAACTGAACTCAGCACACAGAGCCTTAATTCACCCCTGAGATTCCAGTAAAAGTCACATCCAAATGCAAAATGGAATTGCTTCTGCAGAAATCCTGGGAGAAGATCATGCATATTTCATGCTGGGATTCAGCTTGGTTCATTCTTGTTCCAGTTCCTGCGTATTTAACACACACTGGAGGTGTCCAGGGCAGGCTGGATGGGGTTTGGAACAGCCTGGGATGCTGGAAGGTGGCAGAGGCTGGAATGAGATGATCTTTAAGCTCCCTTCCAACCCAAACCACTCTGGGATTTTCTATTTACAACTTTGCAAAGTTGTAGACAACAGAAATCAAATTGACAGCCTGAAAAACATGGCCACAGAGAAACATCTTCTAATGGGACCACAACCTGGAAAAGGAAAGGAAATTTCCTTTCAATTTCCTTTTCAATTCCAATCAATTTCCTTGATGCAAGGAAATTGATTGTTAATTGTCCATTCTCCAACCAAAGCAGGGAGGCAAAATTAATCCTGATGAACAAAGTTATACCAAATCACCACTGAGCTGTCCTAAAGTTCCTCTCACTGCCTCCTGCCAGGGCTTTCTGGATGCCAAGTGCAGGCACGGATAATTCAGCCTGAAATAAATAGATAAACAAAATAAACAAACAGATAAACAATGGACAATAAACAGATAAGCAAAATAAATAAATGTGATAAAGATTTATTTTTATTTAGTAAAAAATTTGTCCTATTTACTAAAGCCTATCCCCTCCCTGGGTCAGGAGTGGGGACAAAGAGCAGAGAAAAAAGAGAGTTTGAGTTCAGGGCTACTCCCACATGTCTGGAGTAAGAACTGAGTAAAGGCAGCTTAGGAATGACCCCACTGGTTTATGGGAAGAGATCTTTTCTCATTTGAGAGGGATTGGAAGTGCTGTAAGCACAGGGAGACCATGTGTGACAGGAACAGGCAGGGCTGGGGTGATGTGAGGAGCAATTTTAGAGGAATAACTGAAATCCAGCATTGGATCATCCTCTGCCTGCAGCCAGGATCAAAACAGTCAAAATAGAAGAATAAAAGTAGAAAAATAACATTTCAGGGCAAGCCACTAAAAGCCTGTCTCAGGAGCAGCTCAGGGCTGTTTCTCCCAGAGCCTCTGGTGGAATCCAGATTGCTCAGGATCTTCAGCCACTGAAAAATAAAAAATTCTACTGAAAAATAGCAGCCAGAGAGTCTGGAACTCTGAGCCATTTGCTCAGTTAATGCTGAATTCCCTCCTGTCCTCTCCCTGTTTTCACCCTCACCACAGATCAGGCCTTCGGGATTCTGTTTCCTGTTTCCATTTGGGTTTAGATCGCCCAGTTTGGGTTAAAATCACTCAATTCCTTGTGTTGGATGAAGCAGCAACAACTGGCAGAGCACGGGCTGTGCTGCAGGTCCCTCCTGTGGGGCTGTCCCATCCTCCCCGAGCCCCAGAGGAGATTTTGGGGTGAAACTCCCTGAAATCCCCCTGGGATCCTGCTGGGCCGGGACCCATCCCTAAGGACATTGAATTGCTTTATAACCCACAGCAAATGGAGCTGGTTGCACTGTGCTGTAAAAGAAGGCTGTGCTGTTATTCCTTTGCAAAGCCTGGCTTGCTTTTGGAGCATTTAAAATGCCTTTTTTAAAATGTCAATTAACAACTGACAAACGTGAAAGAAATGTATTTGTGACACGATGGTCTCGATCCTCACATCCCTCAGTCTTGGAATGTGTCATCACTTTTTACTCAAGTGCAGCTTTTGTTGGAGGCTTCCCTTATTTTGGTTTTAATGAGAATTTAAGAATGGAATGAAAATATAATCCTGCAGCTTAATTCTGGCATAAGCCTAATCGAGTTTATGCATAACAAAAATGTCAAGGCTTGTATATTCTGCTGGAAGCCCTCACTTTGAAGCAATGCAATTAATTACACTTGAACATCCTAGAGGTTTATTGCTTCAGATAAAAGCAGCCTGAGCACCTTCTTTACTATTATTTCCAGAAGAAAAACAGTGTAAAATAAAGATAATTGAAGTATCTCTGACAGACAGGTTGTTTTTTCTTCTGAGGAACTGCATGGCTTTAACAAAGAACCTCCTTAAAGAAATTTAGGAGCAGCTGCTTTGCATAGAAAATTTTGGCTTGTGGCAGCCTAAGTCATAATTTACTTTATTCTGGGCCTTTAAATATAGCACTGTGCATTTCCATGGGTGATCTGGGTGCCAGTTTAATTACCCAACGTGGCTTTATATAAGACTGATCAAACTATTAAACCAGAAATTCAGTGCTAGGGCAGAATGGTGCTGCTGAAACTGAAAAATATCCCTTTAGCTCTGGCAGCAACCCTGGCACAGCTGAATTCCCTTCCCCTGGGAAAGGTGTGGGGTGGGAGGGATGCTGCAAGACACACAGAGCTAAATCTGAGTGTTCTGCCTTCCAGAATGGCCCCAAACTGGATCTTGGGCTGGGATTAGGATTTTGACACTGATTGGATTGACTGCTGTGAGCATCTTGTGGGAGAGGGGGAGAAAAAGATCCATGAAAATGTTGCACTTAAATAAAAGCCCCCAGCAAATTGCTGTGCTGCAGGGGGTGTTTGCACCAGAAAGTAACAAGGATAAAAGAAGCTTTCCCAAACTCCTGGCATGTTTATTCTGATCAAATGTGTAATTCCTGCTGCTCATTGTGCGTTTTCATCATCCTGTCTGCCTGTAAGAAACTCGCCCTGATTTTCAATCAGTTTGATTCTAAAACTCTGTATTTTTTTTCCCAACAGCCAGATTTTGTAATCGTTTCATATGGAGCAGCTTTCATTGTGTGGAATCAATGATATTGATTTCCCTTTAAACATAAAGATTGCCCAGTTCCACACTGGATGCTACAGCAGCATTTCAAAGATGAAGCGACTGCTGGTTTGTTAAGGTCTCTTCTCCATAAATCACCCTTTGTTCCACAATTTTGGCTAAAATGAATCCTCAGGAATGAGTAGGTTTTGCCCCTTAATAGTGAAACCTTTTCTGTGTATTACACCAAAGGTTTTGTCACTGTTCAGCCAGCCTATAAAAATTCTGGGTTATTTTTGCTGGTTGATGTTGGTTTAAGTCAAATACCACTAAACAACTCAGAACAACTCAGGGCTCCTCCTGCCTCACTTTTCTGAGTCTCTCCCTTGAAAATGTTGGAGGAAAAGCAAGAAAGTTTCAAAATCCTCCAAACTTGTCTTTCTACAATCTGCTAAGAGTTTTAATTGAGAGTATTCAAAAATATTAATAAGTAAGAATACCTTCAGAGCCAGTCCAAGTTCCTCATCCCTTTTTTTTTCTTTCCACCAAGGTTTTTCTGCAATAAAAGAAGCCAAAAATGAGAAAAAATATCTTTACACTCTCCCTTTTCCACTTTGTTACAACTTTCTTTAAAAGAATTTAAGAAATGTTGGACAATGGTGGCAATGAGGGGAATCTATTCCCCAAATAAATCCCATTTTCCTCTGTGAGAAATTGAAAGGCCCCAAGTTTTTATTTCAAATTATTCAGCTGGAATCCAGCTGCAGGAAGAATGGCTGCTTCATCTGGGAGTGAAACTTTTGAGGAAGATTTAATGGGAAATTTCTGAATGGATTCAGAACTGCAAGGAGGAGAAGAAAAAAGGGAGGTGAAGCATTTGGCCATGTGCAGCAGGGAATGTCCAAGGCTGATCTTTTCATCCTCTCTGTACAGTCAGGCTGGTGTCTCCTGTAGGGGATTAAGCCCTTTCTGACCCAGAGATGGGGCAGCTGAGAGGGGTTTTAAAGACTTTTTATTCCATTTTCAGTCTCATGTGAAGGGTGAGACAATACAAATGTTATAATTCACACCATCACGATCAGAAGCCGACTATTTCCTAATTACAATACACAATATTGTATTTTAATTACACTCTAAGTGTTTCTTGGCCTATCATCTTTAACCACACCGTACTGTAAATGCCTTAAAGCCAATAATTTAAAATTACCATGCTGGAAATGCCTTAAAGCCAATAATTTAAAATTACCCCTCGTGGATCCCAATACAATGCATCTTTCACAGTTCTATTTCTCCAAAGTATCTAGTTTTATTTGCAAGGCCATCCTTTAAAACTTGTTTCTAGCTCCATTTCTCTCTCAGCAATGTCTGTCCTGTTCCATGGCATTTCTAAGCCAGCATTTCTTATTTTAATGTTTGTACATACATGTATATGTGAGCCTTCTGCTGGGCTTGGAGAATCCCCTACAAATCCATTTCCACCTCCTGAGCTCAGGGGTTCCTGCTCCTCCTGCTCCTCTCAGCAAAGCTGCTGAGGCTCCTTCTTCAAAACATTAACATTTATTAAATGCAATTAATGGTGCTCACTCCACACAGGAGAGGTTTGTGCCACAAGGTGTGAGAGCAGCTTTGCAGCACCCAAAAATATCCCAATTTCTTCCTCAGCTACTCAACATTGCAGTAGAAAAAAGAAATCCCAAAGCCCCTTTCTGATCACCTGAATGAAGTTCCCTCCTGTACAGGATCTGAGACAAAAAACCCTTGCACTGGTGCTGTGCAAAGGTAAAATACAAGACAGGAAAATTAAGGGAAACCACTTGAACTAAGAGAGAATTATGCTGTTAAAATCACAGACAAGGTAAGCGGCACATGACACTTCTAACCTAAAACCAGCCCCAAATTAACAGAATTTACTCTGTTTCTGGCAGAGTAAATGATGATGGCAACATGAATTCCTGCCTGGCTTGGTGGGGGTGAGGCAGGCCGGGTGCAGTGCACAGAATTCATCCTTTCCTTGGAGATTTTTCCCTTTGCTGTGTCCCAGCCCCTTTGCTTTGTGCTGTCCTGCAGAGAGCTGGGCTCAGCATCCTCAGCTGGGCAGCGCTAAAAAATTCACCAGCAGGATCACAAAAACACCACCAGCAGAATCACAAAAAAGCCACCAGGAGGATCACAAAAAAAGCCACCAGCAGCATCACAAAAAAAGCCACCAGCAGCATCACAAAAAAAAAAAAAAATCAGCAGGACACCAAAAAGCCACCAGCAGGACAAAAGTGGGAGCTGGGAATGTTCCCTCTGCACTGGGAATCACTCCCAGGCTGGGCAGGAGTTTCAATCCCAGGGTCCCTGTGCTGGGAGCTCCTGGTCCCACCCTTCACCCTCTCTGCCCTCATTTGGAGTGTTCTGCCCATTTTTAGGCATTCAGTGAAGCCACACAGATTTTTTCCCCCTGGAGACCAGGGAAAATATGTTTTTGGAGCAGGAAAAGCCCCAGGAAATAGGAAAATCTCATTGTTTAGGAGTTTCTCTAAGTTTCAGTTCATGCTTTTGGTTTCCTGTCCTTCCTCTTGGTCCTGAGCCCCCTTTCATCAAACCCTGTTTGTATTTACTGCCCCCAGAGCACAATGTTGGATATCCTACAATGCAATGAAAACCAGCTGCTGTACATTTGACACCTGAATTGTGTTCAGAGAGGAAAACCGTTATGAAATGAATGTGGAGAGAATCATTCTGAAGTGAATATGGAGAGACTCCACTCCTCTGGATCATTCCCTGCCCACTGAAGCCAAGGAGAAAGAAAGGGCATCATAAATCCCATAAAGGGCTTTTTCCATGGGAACATTGCTGGAATGTAAGCAAACTCTTATTTACTCTGTTCAGTGCCACAATTAGCAGAGATCAAAGTGCCTGCAAGGGTGTTTTATACTGTAAATTATTGGGTAATTAACCTCAATGCACCCTGCTTAAAGTCTCCAAAATAGCTGAGAATATCCTTCAAAAGCAACAGCACATGACTGCATCTCTGGTTAATTATAAATAAAATGAATAAAAGGAGCCTCTAATGGGATGTGAGGGACTGGGGTGGTGCTGAGGGAGAGTGTGCAGGAGGAAGAGGGAGAGAGAGAATTAAATCATCTTTCTGCAGAGCTGAAAGACAGAGATTCATAGCACAAAGATGAAAATAAAGCAGCCTCCAACCAAAGGGTGCTTTACTGGCAAACCAACCCATTTCATGATGTTTATTGCATTCCATGAGGGATTAGGCTTCTTTTCTTTCACAACCAAAACTGGTTTATTTTTATAAAATTATCTGCTACTGAGCTTCCTCATTACGCAGTAATTGCCACACAAATTTTCCTGTTGTTTAAGAACCATTTTTGACATTTGCAGATTTCAATTGCAGCCTGATAAAACAAAGCCTTGGATCCAAGATCAACAGTCCTGTTTTACATTCCAGTTCCCGAGAAACCAGTGTTAAATATTTCATACAATAAATATTGACAGAGAAACTCCTTTTATTGTTTCCTCTTGCAGACAAATTGACAAATGGAGAGTTTTAGATATTATAACAATCCTGCCCAGCTTCATAATCATCCATCTTAAAATAAAATCTATTTAACAAATCAGAAGTTTATCCTTTAGTGGGAAACTTCCTGGAGCAGGAGGTGCCCTGGTGGGGAACATTCTGGAATCAATGTTGGGGTTTCCTTGGGTTCCAGCATCACCCATCAGACCCAGGATGTCTGGAGAGGTTCCCACCCCTTCCATCACCAGACTGAGCCAACACCAATCAAAGCTGAAGAAGACCTTTCTACATTTCTAATTTTACCAGTTTCAGAGTTTTATGGCTGGAAAAATCCAATGGAATCCTTTTTAAAGGGGTTTAAATTATTATTTCACCGAGGCAGAGACTCCCTGAGCCACAGCAGTGCTAATGCAGAAAATAAACACATCAAGAGCTGGAAATCATTGCCTAAACACAGAAATCTCCTGGAATTAGAGCTGGAGCTGCCCTCACTGCAGTGCTTTGGGAGGCAGGGCCAGAAATGTCTCTCAGTTTTTCGTGATTTCTGGAATGCTGCTGTATTTTTATGGATGGAACCCTTGGAAGTGACAGAATCTGCAGTGAGTTCCATGGAGCAGTGCCAGCCCATCCCTTCAGGCAATCTGGCTCTGTTTGGGAATGAGAGGTAAGATTAAATATAGTTATTATCAGAGTAGAACTTCTTTTTTAGCATTTGTTAAAAATACTCCCATTTTCTCACCATTTTAATGAGTAAGTAACCTTTTGTGGTAAAAGTATTTGCAGGTTGTTTTTTTCAAAAAGTTGATCATAATCATAGAGAATTAAAACTGTTTTAAGTTTTTTGATCTTTGAAAGTAGCTGCCATTTGGAGTGTTCTCTGGATGCTTTCAAACCAAAGGAATTAAACTGCTTTCCTATTTTAATTATACTCTTCTGGCTGAAAAGGTGGTACAGTAATTAATTTATTCATTCCAAACCATGGAAGCCCAAATTACACAGAGCTTTCAGCTGCATTTCTGTTCAAAGTTCTGCAAACTCAAAATCATGAACGTGGTCAATATAAACCAATCCAGACCCTGGCAGAGGAGAATACAAATGTTGATCCCATGAACCATTGGAGCCATCTGGAAGCATCAATTGCCACGGAAGGAAATTCATTCCCAGACCAAACATTGGCTCCAGCTCTGCCCAGCCTGCCAAGCTGAGCCAGCCCCTTCCAGCAGAATTTTTTCTCCATTCTCTGACAAGTTGTCAAGCACCAGCTCCCATCACACAGAGGCTTTGTCAGAAATAAATGGAGTTTCAAACTCGGCTCTTGGATATGTCATTGCGAGGCAAATCCTCATCTCAGAGCTGCTCCTCCTCAGGGTCAGCCCGGAGCTGGGCACCTGAAAGGGCTTTAAAAATCATCAGTGGGCTTTGAGGAAAAAAGACAGCCTGCATAAGCTCCAGGGGTTTGTTTTTCACTCAAAAGACAAGCTCAGTGACAGGATTTTTTATGTGGAGACAGGAAATCATTTTTATGGAGAGGCAGAGCACTGCCAGGGCTGCTGCTGTGGTTCCCTGTCTCCAGGAAAATGGGATGGAGCTCCTTGGGTCCCTCCCTGTCGCAGACATTTCTTTTGTGAAAACCCTTTCTTAGGATATTTCCTGTTGAAGCTGAGAAGTTTCAGCAACGAGATGTAAACAATGGTTATCTGCTGCTGTGGAATGCAACAGGTCTGTCTGTGACTGGACCAGCTTGGATGTTTATAATTAATGGCCAATGAAGGACCAAGCTATCTTGGACAGAGTCTGAGAGAGCTGCTTTTGTTATCATTCTTTTCTATTCTTAGCTTACCTCAGCCTTCTGAGAGGAAACCATTCCTTCTTTTCTTTTTAGTATAGTTATAATCTAATATATATATCATAAAATAATAAATCAAGCCTTCTGAACATGGAGTCAATGTTCTCGTCTCTTCCCTCACCCAGTGACCACTGTCACACCTCCCTGTTGTAATTACCACGTTTACAACAATGCTTATAACTATGCAGTAATGTATTATACAACTAGACTTCTTCATCCCAACTTACACAGTATGCACAATACAACAATATTACTACACCACAGCAATACCTTACAACTTATCCATTATAACAGTTACATTGCTTATCTATCTCTACTGGTCGAGGCGGTCATAATGCAAAGTAAATA
>JAWMQZ010000072.1:12993061-13009896 GCA_035584835.1 Tangara arthus
AAGTCCACCCCTCTCCTGGGGTCAATCTTCTTTTAATAACAACAGAGTCCATCCCCTCCAGGGGAACTCACCACCTTATCTCCAGGGTCTCTTCTTGTTTTTCTCTCCTGAGGCCTTGGGATCCTTCTCTTGGTTCCTGATCTTTGTAGCAGCCATCTCCCGAGCAGCTTTCTCCAGGTTCCTCTTGCTGGCTTCTGGTTCTTCGCACAATCTTCATCTGATCTCCTTCTGGTCTCTTCCTTGCTCTTCTTCTGATCTTCTGGCTCTTGGGCTGACTCCACCCTTGTATGCTCCTAACACACTTAATTGGTTACAGGTGTTAACCCAGCTGCATCTCATTAGGCTCTTATACCTTACCCCTACACCTCCCTGTTTGGAATTTGTGCTTTATTGCTGCTCTGCACCGTGGGCTCTCCTGCCAGCAGCTCTCACAGCCCTCAGCACCAGCCTGAGCGTTTCATGCAAAGCCAGAACTCCACGGTGGCTCTGTCCCACTGGGCTGCTGAAGTGTCACCCTGATTTTTTAAGATTTTCTAAACCTTCTGATAGTTACATTCTTGTAACGAACTTTCTCACACACTTTATGTAAATAACTGATTTTTTTGCATTCTTTTGTGGAGAAAGAGGAGTTTGATAGGCTGTTGGCTTGTCCAGTGTCATTGGAGAGGTGGCACCGTCACCCTCCAATCCACTGTCACTTTGGGAAATCTATAAATGTTGGAATCAGAAAATAAAAAGCCCCTTTTGTACGTTGAAGATCCTTTTTTTACTTTTACCCTCCAATCCACTGTCACTTTTGGGAATCTGTAAATGTTGGAGTCAGAAAAATAAAGATCCTTTTTCACCTTAAGAAGAGCAGTGAGCCCATGTCGTGTTGTTTTGTGTCCTACAGTGACACTGAAGGGACAGAGAACAAACCCTGCTGGGCTTGCAGCCAGCATTTCCTGCCTGATACAACCCCTCAGCCCCTGGAGCATTTGCAGGAGGTGTTTCAAAAGGACAAACATTTTTAAAGCCATAGCCAGGGGTTTATTGCTTCCTCATAACTGATTTAGTGCCTCAAATCAGAGGTTGTACCTTCCTCCTCCAGCAAAGATATGCAGAGCACAGGGACAGATCATCTGTCATCTCTGTAAAAACGTCACCCACTATTACTTCCTTCTATTAAAATGCATCTTTATTACCTGCTGTAATTATGAGGAATTTGGGCTGGTTCATATATTTGCCAAGGGAAGGGAATTACCAGCATCTCCTTTTTCCAGTGGGCCTCTCTCAGGGCCAGGGCTGCCTTTAGCAGCTGAGCCCAAGCAGGGATGGCAAGCACAGAACATCTTTGTAATGGAATTATTGTAATTTTGGTATTAATGGCTGGAATGGGCACAGCAGATCCCAGAGGATGTGAAGGACTGAGAGATTCCTGATCCAGGATTAAACCATCCCAGCCTGAGGAGTCCTTGCAGCCCAGCTGAGACTGGACATGCAGAGGCAGAGAAAAAGGAATTTCTACTGGGATTAGGCACAAACTGACATGAATTTCTAAAGGCCTTGGGGACTTTGCTAGTTAATACAATTTCTTAAGGCACTTAAAATATATTTCTACTTAAAACCTAAAACTTAAAACTATAACTTGCACTTCTATTTACTTAAACCTATGCTTCTGCTTCATATCTATGTGGCTTAATACATCTTAATTTCTCTAAATTTCTCTGTGACATGAAGACACAGGAGTGAAGATCCTGAGACTTCTGTGAGTGATGTTTGCATCCCTTCAATGATTTAGCAATGAATAAAACCTCTCTGGTTGAGTCCTGAATCTTTAGGAAGAAATAATTCTGTTTTCTGATCCACATTGTACCCACCAGATTCCCACAAACAGATATTTATATAAACCCTGCTTTGTTTCAAAGTCCTTCCATGTGCATTTGCTCACCTCCAAAGCTGCCAAAGGCAGCTGAGGCTGGCACAGATTTATTTGAATGATGCAGGGCCCAGCCCATGTCCCCAAACAGGGAAATATCCTGAGAAAATCGGACCCAGCTCTGTATCTTTGCAGGGAATGCTGCCTGGAATACAGAATGGGTTTCTGCCTGGAAAGCAGAGAATTCCCTGGAGATTTAAAGGTAAAACAGTGCAGGAATTTGTAGTGGCAGGAGCACAAAGAGCTCTTTCCCAGGAACCTGAGCAGCTCTGGATCCCACATCTCAGATTTACACTTTGCTGCAGCCCTGGAAGGGGAGAACTGCAAACTCATCATTATAAAGAGATATGCAAATCCCTCTTTTGTTTTCCAAGGAGCCATTTAATTGTCTATTTTTCATCCTCAGATTTTCCCCAGCAGTTCCATTAGCTGACGTGACAAAATGCCAGCTTGTTTCATATTTAAATATAGGAGCAATTTGAAATAATAGATCTTGACTTTGGGAGCATATTCATCTGTTATTACTCCATGAATTATGTCCAAAAGAAAGAACCTAAGCCCTTTTCTCTTATTTGCAAGGTTGACAGAAAACTTCTATTTTCTGTATGAAATAAGGTGCTTTTGGTTGGTTTATTTTTTAATTTCTTTTCTGCTTTAATTTCTTTTTCTCTTTCCCAGCTCCCACTAAAATAAAGGGTGTAGGTCCTTGTCCTTGCTCTTGCTGAATCCCCTTCCCTTCCTATTTGCAGATTTTCCTGCTCTTTGCTGCAAGTCTGCCCCTTTCAAGCATGTGACTGGGCCATGCCATGCAGGCAGAACACTGATTTATTATTTAGGGCAGGAGAATTCACTCCTGACAATCCAAGCTTTTATTCTAGCCAAGTATCAGAAGCCCTTGTTTGGGAATTTCCACAATGAAGCAGAGCTTTGATCCCTTTTCTCATGATTGCTTGGATTTATTGCCTAAAACCTCCACTTCATTAAGCTGTCAGCTTTTCCTTGGTGGCCTGCTGGAGAGTGAAGTGCTAAATTTGATTTAAAGGTCAGGGGGGACGTGTGGCACCTGCAATCTGCCTTGGAATTGTTTTTGTAACACTAAACAGAGTTTACAAGGAGAGAAAATTTGAGATGGTCAGCAGAAGTCACTGCAGCCCAGTGCCTTGGAAAGGACAGTTTTCCTTTGGCTGCACTAAAAAGAAAGGAAATGGACACATCAGAGAGGAGCTCTGGGATTTATGGAACCCCAAGCAGAGTCCTGGGGCTCCAACTGGAGCAGCTAAACAAGGGAAAACATCAGGAAAATGCTTCTGCTTCCACGTTAGGGCAGCAGCCACAATTCCAACAAAGCTTAATTTGGGGAGACATTTTAATCTGAATTTCCTGGAGGTCTAAATAAACTCTCACCAATTGTTTCAGAGCATTCTCCCAGCAGACCTTGTTATTCTTCCTGCATCTCCACATCTTTTAATTCACCACCCAAATAAGGCCCCAGAAGAGATCACTTTCCTTTAAAATAATTTTACAACCACAGCCCAATATATTATCATTTTAATTAAATATATGAAGTATAACAAGGGCCAAGATATAAATTTCCAGGGGACTGAAGCTTAATTTAATTTCCACTTTGAATGTATAAAGCTTGGGACATAGAAAAACTCCTAATATCCCCATTTGCCTCTCAGCACAGCCCTTTATCTTGGGCATTTCATTAGTCACAGAGATAAAAGAAAACAATTACAAACTAACTGGGAATTCTGTAGGAGACTTTCCTTGGGAAAGAAATTAGGTATTACACTAAGTGGAAATTTCTGTCTCAGGAAAAATAATAAAAAAAAAAAAAAGTTGTCAGGCAATTTCCCTGTGCTCATTAAAGGAAATAGAAATTCACTCATAACCACCCTGCAATTCTCTGGAAGTGCCAGAGATTGAGACTGCTCCCGATTTCCCTCTTGGGAATTGAGAGAGCAGCAGCTCTTCCCAAAAATCTGGGAAAAGACTGAACCTTCAGGGACCACACTGGCACCTTGCTCCTCTCAGTGTGGAAAAAGAACTGAAACAACCCAGACTGGAGTGAGAAAAATGCCCAGTGGGAAATATTGACACCAGGAGAGAATCTTCTCCAAAGTTTTGGAGACTGATATTCTCACAGGAAGGTCTAAAATGAGATTGTGAGGCAGCTGCAGTTAATGATGGGTAAGCAAAGTCCCATGATCAACAATGCAAACTTGTTGAAAAACCACTTACCTGTCTGTCTCTATTTATTTCTTATTGATTATCATTAATTGTAAAGACTCTGACTTGTGCAATACTTGACTGATGGTCTTTCATTTTTCATGGGAATCATTATTTTATTCATCCAGATATTGCAAACACTTTCAGGTATCATAACTCAGCTGCAGATTATTTAATTATCCAGCACTCACCTCGAAAGAAAAACACCTCAGACAGGAGAACTGTGCCAATAAAAATCATTCACACTTTGGTGGGAACTTTATTTATAATTTGCAGAGATGGAACTCAAACCCCAAATTGAGGCAGTTGGGAATGGAGAAGCAAAGCAGCAATGCCTAAACTCCCACCCACATTTTAGGATGTAAAATGAGCAGACTCTGATTTTCCTGGGGGCCTGAGCTTCCTCCAGGCAGAGTCTGCACAGAGCTCTCATGGCAGAATAATCAAGAAATACAAGAAACAGCAGAGAAATGAGAGGTTGTGTTGCTCAATTTTCTAATGGGACCTCTTGAAACCAGGCAGCAGCTTCAGGATCCGCATGAGAATCCTCCTGTACCCCCTGTCTGCTGCAAAGGCAGCCAGAGCTACCTGGGACAGGGTGGTTTGTCCAGCCAGGGAGCTCCGTGAGCAGCCTGGCTCAGTGAAAAACTGAACCCATTTTCTGCCACACTGTCCCTGCAGAGCTGCTCTGAAGCTCAGCACAAGATCCCTATCAGACCACTGAGGAAATGAAATCATCCCTGCCAGGCTCCCTCCACAAACCCTGGCTCACCGCCAGTGATGTTTGTCAACAGCAAAATTAATTTTCATTACTTCCTTTCTGTGACTGGGCTGCCCAGTGTTCATTTTGGAAGCCACTGAGAGCAACCAGAACAGATAAATCAGATTAAATTTGGTTTGCTGGCCAAGATGTGAGGACACAAACAGAGCTGAGGCTTCTATTGAGGCATGGTTTGAGGGACTTCACAGGATGTTGTGCAGCGCATTAATGGGAGAAAGGAAGGGAGAGAATTGTTATCTCTGGTGTCACACAGCATCCTCTGCGCGCTGCATCCACCAGCAGCCACCTCCCAGCCTGACATGCAGCATTCACTGCTCTGTGGCAGGAAATAGCAAAACCACTGATGTTTCCAAACCAAATCAAGTGGAATTTTTCACCCAAGGGGTGCCAATGGGGCTGTGAAAATGCTGAGCGCCAGATCCCAACCTGGGGACACAGAGTGGGCTCTGAGCTGCCAAAAAGCCATCACTGCTTCCAACAGGAGGGGAAATAAAGGTAAAGGAGTGGTCAGGAAACAGGAATGACAGCCTCAGTCCCCTGTTAATGATGGAGCCCAGCTTTGGGAAGGGGTTTTTCTCTTGGCAACGTTGTGCAGAGGGCAATATTTATAAATAATTCTTTTGGGAGGTTTTCTTTGACAGCTGCCACAGCCCCGAGCCCTGGAGAGCCTGAGGGGCTGTCCCAGCCCTGGCTCTGCTCTGAAAATCTAATTTTGGGGGGTGCTGATGACCACAGGCAGGACAATCCTGAATTTTACTTCTTTTCTGCTTTCCTGGTGTCTCCTCCTGTGTCAGAGCCAAGGAGAGAGATTCAATCCAGCTCTGGTGCACACTGACCTTGGCTCTCACTGTGAAAATCTGCCAAGTACAATACACCAGAGAGAAATTATTCCTTTTTCTCCCATCAACATTGTCTGTAGGCAGCAGGAAATTTATTTTTTTAACACAGTGCCTTGATTCTGGAGTTTTCCTTGACACGTTTGTGCTGTTTATGAAGAGGGGAGGTGAGGATCCTTGGCAGAAATGTAAATGACATTAATATTTCCTTAACAATTCTTCAGCTGGAATTTATGTGAGAAACCAGAGGTGAGGGTTTATGAAGGACACTCCTGACAGGTCTCCTCTGCAAAAATTTAAGAGGGGACAAACAATAAACAGCATTAAAATAAAGAAATAACAAATAAAACCTAGACAATATCTCAAAATTCTTCTGATCCATCTCTAAGCAAGTCCCCAGCAATAACTTCCCGGGCTCTGCCTGTGCATTAATTAATTAAGTGATGTGGAGTAAGACAATTAAAAGTGCCAAAGGAACCGAAGAGATAAAATTTACCTCATTCCAATTTGGCTTCCTCCACCTCTGCAGCTGCTCCAGTGAAGTCCCTGAGGTTTTTCAGGTGGGAATTCCTGGAATGCCCACGGGCATCACCCTGGGACAAAAATCACCCTGAGGCCTCACCCTGCTCCCCTCTGGGCATGGAAATGTTGGGGGGCTTGGTTTGGTCCCAAAAAGGGAAAATCCCCAAGTCTGACCTGGAGAAGAAGTTTATTCCTAAAACATCACTCCTCAATGTGCAAAGGCAAAATTATCTTCCAGTCCTTCCTTTTGTTGCAGGTGATTTTTGGCCCCGAGGCACAGCTGGCATTAATTATCACTGCTCATAATGAGGGATGGGGCTGTTTTGGGGCTCAGAAGGATTTATTGCCCAGACAAACACCAGTCTCAGATGTGTGAGATTTCAGAGGAGCAGGCAGTGGCCATAGCTCAGAGTGGCCACAAATTCTCTGTTACAGGGCAATACAGAACTTTCTAACCCAACAGCTGCCACAGGGTTTATTTTGCTTTTCTAACCTATCACCTTTACTTAATTCTGCTGCACTGTGGATGTTTTTGTCCAATGGGCTTCTGTTAGATTTATAAACAAATGCTTCTATTTTAACTTTTAAACTCTCAGTTTATTCCATACAACCACACCCCTACGCTAGAAACCCTTCACCATTTTACCAATAGTTTCTCACTTAAGGCATATTCTTACTTACAACTACAGGAACATAAGTTTATGATTTTCCTGCCCGATGTCTGTGTATTGTATTTTTACATCCATCCAAGCTTCTTTTCAGACTGTAAATCAAACTCTTCAGTACCAGTGGAAGTTTCTGTTTGTCCAATTCCCAGGCACAGCCTTTGAGAGGAGGAATTATTCTGTAAAGACCCAGTGACCAACGAGCCCAGGATGTGATGAACTCAGAGCTGTGATCAGTTTTGTATTTCCTTGTGAATTGTTGTGATAACCTGAGCCCCAGAGCTGCTCCAAAATGTGGAGTTTCAGAGGCAGGGAATTGCTGCTTGGGAGAGGGAAACCTGTGCTCTGTGCTGAGCCTGCAAAGCAGCAGCTGCGCTTTTAATTAAAACTTATGTCCTGTATATCTCTGTGTGTTTGAGTGTTGCTTTGTTTTTAATGAAATTTTTAGATAAAGGGAGCTTTTCTAATTATGCTTCTGCCTCCTGGTGCTCTCCTTCCTTATTCATTTTTGCTATCATGCCTTTTTTCAATTTCTGTGACCAGATTAGGCCCTATCAGAGTTGCAGAGTTTATTAAAGGTGATGGCAGCAGAACACAGCTCTGTTCCTTCATCCAGCCAATAAAAGTCTCTTTGCTCATCCTCCTTTATCCCTCTCCACTCCACGCAGGCTTTAATTAAGGTGACACATATGGATCTTAACCATATTTGACAAAGAGTAATGAATGAATTCTCCACAATCCTCAAGAAAACACTTCAGCATTTGCATAAGTTAACGCTGCTATCGTTCTGTGGATCTGCAGGGTAAAATTGGGGATTTTTCACTGGGCACTGGGGCTGGAGCAGCAATTCCTGAGGAGCTGCTGCTCCAAATTTTTTCCCTGCACAGAGCAGGTTGAGTTTTGGCAGTGCTGAACTCACACTCCACTCCAGCAGGAGCCGGGGAAGGATTTTTGGCTGCTTTAGATCCCTGTGAATGTGGAATGTGGAATTTTCTAAAGTGCTGGCAGTCAATTTTCCTGCCATGGCCTTGCTCATGTAGAGCCTCCTTCAGTTTTCCTTTTACAGACTAAGAAGGGCGAATTTTCCTTCATTTGTAGAAAGCAGATTTTTTAAATGTATATATATATATAAAATACAATATAAAAATATAGATAAAATATATCTAATATATATTATACATATATATATAAAATATATATAATATATTTAATATAGATAATATATATTTTAAAAATACAATAATAATATAATGCTACCCTTGAAAATCAGGAAAATCTGGTTTAAATTTATTCCCAAGGAATTGGTCAGGAAAAGAGACAATTTGGATAAAAGATGTTTACTTTTGAGATACCAGTCCTGGGAATTTTGTTTTTTTCTGAGCCCCTTTATTGTCAAGGCTCCATATCTCACCAACTGCTTCAGTTTTAATCTTCAGGCAAAACAGCTGCTGAGCATGAAAGTGTGTTTACATCAATCACCCCAGGAACATAAACAGGCCAGAAGCAGTGGAATTATGAATGAAGGGTGGATTAGGAGGTGACAGAGAAGATTTGTGATAATGAAGGGATGAATTGTGCTTGCTTGGCAATGTGCCAGTGACTTGCAATTAATTCTGCTGTTAATTGTGGGCAGCTGGATCTGCAGGGCACAAGGGCAGGAGTTTCCTCCCCAGGTTGGTGTGCAGCTACAAACCACTCTGCAGTAAAATATTTGTAGTATTGGATGGCTCTGGACTGGAAAAACAAAAGCACAGCAGATCCTGAAGCCCTGGCGACATTTGGTGTTAAATTCAGGTGCTCTGAGCACAGATTGTTGTTTCTAATCCTGGCAACATTTGGTGTTAAATTCAGGTGCTTTGAGCACAGATTGTTGTTTCTAATCCTGGCAACATTTGGTGTCAAATTCAGGTGCTCTGAGCACCGATTGTTGTTTCTAATCCTGGCAACATTTGGTGTCAAATTCAGGTGCTCTGAGCACCGATTGTTGTTTCTAATCCTCCAAGCTCCGGGTTTCAGCAGCCCTGCTCCTGAACAAGCCCTGAGTGACTTTTGGTGGCAGAGATAAAGCAGCACCTCAGCTCACAAAGAGGTTGGAGAGTGTTGATAAGGGGAATCCCAGATTTATCTACCACCAAAATCATCCTCTGCTGCTGTGGAATGAACTCTGAGATGAAAATTGACTCTGGCTCTCAGCAGCAGGGCTGGGGGTGTTCCCTCCCTGCTGGACACACCTGGGGACCTGGCTGGGGCTGCCTGGGCTAAATGCCCATTTATCCTCACCAAAACAAGGTTCTTAGGGCAAAAATCAGAGCTACAGGGGTGCCACAGCACAAGGTATTGGATATCGAATAGCCAGTACTGGATATTGGCTGGGGAAGGAGGTCTGGCCTTCAGACCCTGCCCCATGAATGGGGGAACAGAAGCCACTCCTGCCGCTGAGCACATCTGCCCAGAAAAGCAGATTTTGGTGGGGCATCCATCAGTTCTGCCTCAGAGAGACAGAGATGAGCTGAGAGGGATGAGCTGGGACAGTGCCAGATGCAGAAATGTCCCTGAAATCAGGGGCAAAGGAGTGGCAGACCTGCACAGCAAGGCCCTGGTGCTGATCACAGGCCCCAGACTGCTTGAAGAACACCAAAAACCTCAAATCAACCTCCAGAAAAAGCACAGAGTCAATGAAACAACTCCCTTACACTCCTTAAACTCTGCAAAATGCCCATTTGTATCTGCTGGCTGAGGTGTTTAACTATTCCCCAATGCAGGCTGATGATTAATCAATGCCCAGCCAATCAATCAGTTGAATTCTGGAGCTCCTCACACACTTTGTAAGAGCTACTAAAGGAGAAAGATTTAAAAAAAACCCATCAAATCGAGCGGGTCCAATGTTCCTCTCTGTTACAAACAAATTATCAACACATTACAAAGGAAGTCTGGAGGTAAGATAATTAAATTGCAAAGTTTTTCTGATTATATGGTTCAGAGCATGAAGGAAAAGCACGAGGTGAGAGTGTGAAGGTAAAGTAATAAAAGGAAAGCAAATGATTCATTAAATTAAAGGGCTGATTAAACTTGAAGACTTGTTATATCTCACATTTTTTCATTAGCAAACACTTCTATTTAGGGGAATTTTTTTTTTCATTTTCTTTATTGAAGCTCCTGCAGACACAATGGGTGATTTAGGGACACTGCTTCTTTTGAAATCTTCACACTGATTAAAAAAATCAGACTTTATTCAGGCAAAACTCCTTTTTCTTGATGAATTCTCATTTCAGCTGCAGTTTCGTCAATCCCAAATGATTTTATGATGGAAGGCTTTGGTGTCACAAAATGTTAGGAATGCAATTAGATTTTTTTTTCTCTGTGATATTACTGAGATGTAAAGGATCTTAGAACCTACAGGCAGAGATTATAAATTCCCTTCCCCATGATTTGTCCATGTTCTATTGCATTGTCAACACTGGGCACAGTTTTATTATTGAGATGTCTCTTAGAGGGCAAATTAATAATTGTTATTAGAACAATATTAAAATTTAATGAGGTTGCATTTAGTTGGTGCCAAGTAATTAAAGAGAAAGTAATTAAGTGCTAAATATATCCAGAACTTTGAGAACTGGGCTTTTAATGTGGGACTTGTGACAGAGAGCAAGAGGGAGAAAGAAAGAGTCCAAGTCATTTAATCTTTTCTACTTCTGTCTTTTAATTTCCAGCCATTCATCCACTGAAACAGGCTCATTTCAGATTTCACTGTGCAGCTGACAAGGAGGGAAATTAAATCTTTTCTAAAATGTGCTGAAACTGCCCCAGAACCTCGGAGACCTCGTTCCCTCCAAGTTGTACTCGATGAGAACTGTTAAAACCGTGGTTTAAACTCTGTGTGCACAACCACACCAGTTAATTGCTGGGTGAGAAACGAACCTTCCCTCAGGGGCACCTCTGCTCACAGAATTTAAAACATCAGGGTCCAGGATCTTCCCCAGGATCTCTGGTCGGTAAAATTCTGCAGAAAATCTGCATAACACTGAAGCTATTTATCTTTTACAACTCCCTGAGTGATTCAGCCCAAAGGCAAATCCTTGGTCCCCAGAGGTCAAAACTGACAGAGAAAATCTGGGCCCTGGGAGGGTTTAATTCCAGATTCCTGCCTGGTGTTTGCTGGGCAGAAACTGGAAATTTAAAATGCTGAAAATGTTCATTCTCTCCCTGTTCTTGGCCCAATAAGTAACAGATTTGATTTGCCCCTCCTAGTCAAGCACCACTGTTTAATATATGCAGCAATCAAGTGAAAATGTGATTTATAACTAATTACAGCCACGGAGGAATTTCAATCCCAACACTTCTGAGCTGATTTCAATGAGAATTAATCCTGCTTCAAAATCCTGGTATTGGGGAACAAAATGCCTATAAATCACTGCTTGTTATGAATGCATCAGTAAAGATTCATCAGTAAATGAAAATTCACAGTGTAAAACACACCTGTAGCAGAAGATTTGTGCCATATTTTAAAAGTGATAAAAATCCCAGGAATTTATTGATAAAACCACTTAAACTCTCTCTCTCTGTGCTTCTCTTGGGAGCTTTAAACTCTAATGACTCTGATAAAATATGAAAACTCCTATTGATTTATTGATAATAGCAAGTAAATAAATGTAGGGGAGAAAATACTCTCAGAGACATTATTGGCACTGAGGGACCAGTGATATCTTCAATTTCCACAGATCTGCAGAGAAATCTGGTGAAAATCTCTTCTGCATGTTCCTGGCTGTGGGATTCCAGTGGGGAATATCTACCAGCAACATTTTCCCTTCCCTTGTGTCTTTGGTTTACAGGAAAAAACTCATCCTGAGTATTTAGCTAAAAGTATTTATAACATTAATTATATAAATATTAATGTTATATTAAATGGTATGTTAAAAGTATTTTTTCCTGGAGTGAAACAAAAAGGATGTTTGTAGAAATATCGGCTGTACAAGGTTTTCCTTTCCTTATTCCAGGGTTAATGCAGAAGAAATAAAGAATAGTTTGGACTGTTGGATTTCTTAGGAGTGTTTCTGGCAGTGTATTTGCCTTGCTGACAAAAAGCCAATACACTGCCTTGGATTTTATTTCCCTTTTCCCTCTGTTTCCTTGTTTATTGCTGGAGTATTTTAAAAATATTTTTATTGCAGATTCTGTGCTCCATTTAGGGCTTAAAGTAAATATTATGCTCCACACTGCTCCTAAAGCAAGGCTTATATTGTCAGCAGACTCTGCCTTATCTTCCATATTTTACAAATGTGAAGTCTCACTTGCAAGAAAATCCTGGTCTCACAGCCTAAAGCTTGTTATTTAAAAGCACAATTTTGGGGTAAATCAAGCCCTCTACACAGCAATAAAAATTTCTCTCCATTCCTGCAGAATTCCGCACGCTTGCTGTGCTCTCCAAGCGCTGAATAACAACATCTCTGCTGAAATGCCACCCAGCTTTGCCAAACAGGAGGAAAATGCCTCCAAACCCACTCCTCCTCCCTCCTCCCACAGCCTATAAATCCAAACCAGTGTGGAGATTTATGAGGGAAAAGACAAGAGAGAAAAAAGGCCCAGCCTGACACTTAGTTCCAGCCGAAGGCTCGTTTACAGAAATGTGATTTATGTCTCAGCTGACAGCTCATCCATGGAGTGATTCCCCAGCCCTGCTGTTTTCCCCCTCACCCATTTGAGCCACACTTTCATTTTCCTGGTCTGGGAACCTGGGTTGGGGTGGAATTTCAGCGAATTTCAGCCCTGGGATGAAAAGAATAAAGCAGTGGGAAAGCCAGGGTGTCTCCAGGACTCCAAGGTCTCGGTGGCAGATCCTCTGATGGTGGAGGAGATCCAGACTCTCCTGCTGCCCTGGAAGGAGCCCCTGGAAGGGCTGAGCTCCACAGGTGTCCCCAGACCCCTGTTTGTCCCCAAACACCCACAGGTGTCCCCAAACACTCCCCTGTGCCCCGGCTGGGCAGAGCCCTCCTCCACCTGGGGCTGAAATAAACACAAAGAGCACCAGGGATTCTCTCCATAAAGAGGTCACCAAAATGATCCAAAATTGTCAAAATGGCCCAAAAATAGCCCAAATTATCAATAAATATTACCAAAAATGGCCAAAAACGGGCCAAAAATGGCCCAAAATAACTTTGAGTGATGCGAGTGGCCACAACCCCAAACTGCCCCAAAAATGATCCCAAAATGCCCCAAAAAATTTTAAAAATGGCACAAAATGCTCCCTTACAACCGGTTAATCCCTGTCACCTGGAGAGCTGACTCATTTGTTTGTGGATTTACAGGCTCCCAGTCTGAGGCACAAACTGGGCAGGCCTTTTGTTTTCAGGGTTCTAACAGTTTTTTCAGGGTTCTAACAGTTTTTTCAGGGTTATAACAGTTTTATTTCTCCTGCCCAGAACAGTTTCAGCCTCTCAGCTCTACACAGCAACCAGAAAATGCAGTTTGGAGTGGTTTGGCTCGGATTTTGGAGCAGCTGATAAAGAAGAGCCCAGATGTAAGGGAGCATTGCTGTCACCTGAGGGCTCTTTGGTGTTCCCCATGAAAGGAGCTCGGTTCAAAGAGGAACCAGCACCTCAGACCTAAAATATCCCAGCTCATTGAAAGCCTCAGCAGAGAGGCCTGTTTCAGTTTTACAGGTGACAATTGAGGCAGAAAATGCAGGGTTGGGAGGATGTTTCTTCTTTTCTTCCACTGATGTTCACAGTTTTGTGTGAAGAACTCTTTGCCCAGCAGTTTTGCTCACAGCCCAGATCAGCAAAGCTTTTGGGAGCAGGCAGAACCCTAATGCTGGGATTTTTCTGATTTATTCTCTGCCAGTTCCTCACAAGACTTGCTGTCCTAAAATTATTGATAATTTGGGGCTTGGATTCGTGTAGAGTGAGAAAGGAAAAGGGTGTGATGGTTTCTTATTTATTTCTGCTGTTTTGGTGGCATTTTCTTTGGCTTTATTGAAGTGCTCATTAGCACAGCCTCGCCTGCCTTGTCATCCACCGAGATAAATAAAACAAACATTTGCATATGCAATGAAAATGCAAATGAGGCACCTCGTGGCAAATGTTCCTCATGGCAAAGCCAGAGTCTGGCTGGTGCTGTGTCCCCTCTTTGAGTGTTTGATGCAAAGATTCAGTCAGATATACATCAGAAAAGGTGTTTGGGGTGTAAGGGATCAATCAAGAGGGCACTAAAATGGTACCAAGTCCCCAATTCTCAGAGCACAAATGGCAATATCACCCTAAAATCACTGCACATGGAATCCTCTGCACACACCACCTTCCCTTCCTCTTTCCTTTCCTCTTTCCTCCCCCTCTGTGTTCTGGTTTCTGATCTGCTTCCAAACCCCTCGAATTCTCCAGCTGGGAAAGCACAAAATCGAATTTTGTAGTTAATACCTGATTCTCACCTTTTGTGTATATTTTATTTTGCCATTTTCATTTTTAGCTGCAGCATAATTTTTTCCCTGCTCCCTCGAGGAATTTTGCTTGGAAACAGACCTGAAACTTCACAGGTTTTATTCCCTTTCCCTCCACTGTCCTAATCCTTATAGTACATAATTTTGAATTCTTTGTGGTTATTGAACTTCTTCTCTCTTCAACTTTGAACTGTCTCAGTGACTGAGGAATGGATTGAAATACTGATACTGAATCACAGTAAGGGAGGAAGGAAAACTGTTGTCTCCCCAAAAATCACCTAAAAAAACCTCTATATGGTCTAAAACTGACCAAATTCTTTTGTGGTGAACACAGGAGTGAAAGAAAGCTGAGTGGAACAAGCACAAGCAGACTCCTCATTTTGCAGCCCCTTTTTTACCTTTTTTCTTCCTTGTGTTCATTTCCTTTTCTCTATATGGGACCTCAGACCAGAAAGGTTGTTACAGTTTGAGGTGTTAATTCTTCAGTTTATGCAGCCCATTAGTACAATTCCACTTTATTTAATAGTTAATGGCCATTTCAATTAATGGAGCAGGAATATTCAGGTTTAACAAGCTCATTTACTTTAAAGAGTGGAGCCCTTTGCTGAAGCAGGGATCTGCCTTCCTTGCAGGGTCCTCCCAGCGCTTCCCAATTCCCAGAATTTCCCATTTGCTCTCCCATTCCTCTGACTTTTCCAGGGTTTTTCCTGCCTCAGCCAGGTGAATCTGCCTGCTGGTGTTTGCAGTTCATATTTAACAGCATTGTGAAATGTGTAACCTTCATCCTGAGCTGCGCTCCCATCCTTCCCTTCCCAATCAATGGCTAAAGCAATTGGCAGCAAAAGTCAAATAGGAAATCAGGGCAGTAGAAAAGGTAAAATTGGCCCAGAATGCCACTCAGAGTCTAAGAGAGACTGATTTCATTACCTGTTATTTCCCCAGGTCTGAGCTTTTCTCAGTTGCTGGTGATTGATGCAGCAAATTTTATTTCCCCATTTAACAGATTTTGATCTGGGGAACGTTTCTGTATCACAATGAACCTGGAGATGTTTCTTACAAGGTTTACCTGGCAATAAACTTGTGGGGACTTCTCCCAGGCTGGCCCTGAGCCTCAGCCCAGGTTTAGCAGCAGATTTTTGGGAAAGGCTGGGCCCTGCTGACACATCCACAGTGCAGTAATTTCACTTTGTCCATAACCTTGAAGAATCCAGAATTACTCCCACGCTGGAACGCACGAGTTTTGTTTCCTGTATTAAGCCTACAGAGCTCCAAGGGGGATAATTAAACACATAATTAATGTTTAGGAGCCCAGGGAAAATCCTACAATGAGACAAAACACAGCTCCATTCATACACAGCTCTGACCTGACAAAATTGCTCCTAATACATAAAAATCTGTACAACAAAGTGTGGCAGTGCTTGAGCCAATCTATAAATGAACCACAAATCCCATTAAAACCCCAACCCAACAACACCCACCCCTTTCTCCACTCCTGACAGGAGATCTTGACTGTGCTGAAACCACCTCTCAACAGAACCCTTCAGCATTGCAAATGAAAATAAAATTAGGAAATGTTTGGACCAGCTCCAAGGTTTGTTTTTTGGTTTTTTTTAATCACTTGAGCCTGGAGATTTGCACAGACAGAGCTGGGAGAGCAGAGGGAGCTTCACACACATCCATGGCACCCAGACCTTGGAAAATGCAGGCAAGGTCCCACATTTCCAGCAGTAGCTGCTGTTGCATAGCTGAAAAATATAATCAATTTCCATCTGTCAATGTAAAATGATAATTTTAACCCCCCAAATTTATAATCCTATTATCTGACCTATCCTTAGCAGCCCATACACCGAGCAGAACGCTGCAAATATTCACCTTTGAGAGATGCACTGCTCATTTTGGGAGATAAAAGTAAAAACCGGCCTTTGTTTTCTATGGCAACATAACCCAGCGTGGGGGAAATGGTGTTTTAAATCAGGAATCCTACAGTTCTCATTGTTAATACAAGCTTAAAACTTGATTTAGGTAACACCTGCCCGCCTTGCTGCCTGAGCAGGTTTGCTCTAAGGTACAAAGGGCTTTGCAGCTGTAACTAACAACAATTATAAAGTGTATTTGATGTTGGAATACTCCCCCTCACTCTCTGCACTGACATTTCCAATGTGCCAGGCTGAGCCTGTTGAGCCTGTCAGTGATTCCAGACAGGAGCAGTGATTTATCCTGCGAGCACTCAGGAAATGCTCTCGTTCTGGAGACTCCAGCTCAATCCCCTTCAATTATTCAGTGTTTTATCCTACTGATGGTGCAGGCAGCACCCCTGTGAGGAGGAGGTGAGGGAGGCTCAGGTTTGTTTGGCAGGTTTAACTTTTCTATTTTTCACATTCTGTGCTGCTTTAGTGTGTGGGTCTGAGCTTCATATGAGGGGATGGTGAGCTCTGTGCACAGAGCAGGGAGACAA
>JAWMQZ010000072.1:13010090-13023713 GCA_035584835.1 Tangara arthus
TGGGGCCATTTTGGTTCATCTTGGGTGCAGCCCTGGCTGGGCTCTGGTGCTGCCCAAGGTGCATCCGTGGAGGAGATCCTTTTAATAAATCCCTGATTTATTCTGTAGCTCCATCCAGTCTCTGCTCCAGCTCAGCCTGCACAGGGCATCACAGGCACCACACACTGAATTCACTCCTTGGGCAGCTTTGAGCACATTTTGAAGGGACCACCCTGCCTCATGCCCTTAACTGGTGGATGTTCCATTTACGAAAATGTCTGAAAACCAGTTTAGAGCCATTCCTGTGCCTGAAATCCTTTCATTTGGCCATAAATCAGTGCAATGTCTGTTCAGGTCAGTGTGAGGAACTCCCCATGAGATGAGGCAGGAGTTCACACCCTGTGGCCCTCCCTGCTCCCCAACACAGGCTGTGGATGCACAGAATGGGATCACCCTGAGATTAATGCAAGCAGACCTTTAATAGAACAAAAATCCACAGCAAAGCCCTTGCAGCATTTGCTGTATGGAATCAGGCTCTGAATGAGTCTAATTCCTCCTGGGAATTCATGGCACTGTAACCCTTCATCACAGCAAACACCTCCAGCATTATTACTGTTTCTCCCTTGATTTTATGGGTGACAGGACCCTGGAAATGCTGGAATAGACTTTCCCTCTCCTTTGCTTATCAGCAGCCACCAATGGCATCAGTGTTGTCTGCGCAGGGAATAAATATGGTTGTGCTGAGCAGTAAATTGCAGCAGGAATCCATGGATTATTTGGATTATTGCCAGAGTGGCTGTGGGCAGGGCTGCATTTCCCCCTGCCCAGATTTACTGCCCTTGCTGGCACTTCATTGTGTGCAACCCTTCTGCTGGAACTTGCTGAGGAAAATGAGCAGGGCTTTCCTCCCTGTGCTGCTACCAGGGAAATCCCAGGGCTGGCAGGCTGAGCAGGGTTGGGCACAGCAGGGATCTCTGTCTGGAGACTCCAGCATCCCTCCTCACAAACCACTCTGCCCACACCATTAAATGTAATCTCTGTCTGGAGACTCCAACATCCCTCCTCACAAACCACTCTGCCCACACCATTAAATGATCACTTAAGGAGGAAACAAATCAGTGCTGTATTTCACTTTAACTTTTCTGAGGAGAATTCACAAAGAGTTAAAATAGAAGGAAATAATTTCCTAGTTAAAAATCTTCCCAATGCATTATTCTGTCAGCTGTTATGTCTCTGATATATCTGATTAAAGAAACAAAAAACAAAGCCAAACACATTAAAGCACAGTGTAAATTGGTTTTATGGGATAAATACAGAATGGACAAGGCTATGGAATGAAAATAAATCAAAGTGCTTTGTCATGCACTTGATCTTAGCACAGAGGAAGATATTTTCAATTTGCAATACGCCCTCTGAATATTGTTTTATATTAAATGACAATATAGAAACATTGTGTAGCTGAGCAGGAGGAGAAAGACAAGACAGAGTGTGTCAAAAAAAGATGATGTAGTCATGAAACCCTGCCCTGCTGAACTCATTGTGAATTCTGCAGGTGCTTGCAGCAAAACCAGCATTATCAGAGCTAATCTTATAAGTGATGGAGGAAAAAACCAACCCTACTAACTTCAGCTGAGCTGAATCACTTTCTAAAGGAAAAGTAATCCAGTTTTGACAGGGCCAAAAAAAATGGTGAGAAAAGATTTTGACAAATAATGATAGGAAGTTAGGCAAGAGGAGATGAATGCAGTGCTTTTGTCTAATTGTGTGCCTGGAGTACAAAACCTTTATTTCAGGAATAAAGTGCTGTGATAGCTGCCAAATACCAAATCTATCAGTGCACAGCATCCCCCAGAACCTTCCATTTGAAGTCATCCAAGCCTTCTGAAATAACTGTCAGGTCAAATGAATTATTAGCCCTAAGACAAGAAAGTTCTTTGCTTTTATTACTCAACAGAAGTATTCCATCTGATTAAAGTTCTGTTTGCATCATGTGGCTCCTTTTTCTCTGCCACTCTGAATTATTAATTTCAAATCTTTCCTTTTGGTCACTGGGAATTTGTTTTTTGTCACAGGATTTTCACTGGGGGTGATTTCCAGCTGCATCCTGAGCTCAAACAGTTCAGGTGAAATGAGAGCAAGATTAAATATTAGCCCTGCTTTAATTCCAAGCTTTACATTTGTGCTGCTAACACTGAGTTGGCTCCTTCTTGTCACAGCAGTCTCTTCTCCAGGCCAGTAATTCATTGGCAGGATAATGAATGAGTAATTTATTGACTTGCAGGACAAAAGAGACTCAGAATCCTTAGGGAATGACCAGGGCAGTGGTTTTGCTGGAAATGTGGTGCAGGAATTTGATTATTTGGAATTTCTACCCAAGAACCAGCACACAAACAGCACGTGCAGTGTTGGAGTCAAATGGCCAGAATTAGTGAATAGGAATCACTAAATCATTCCAGCTTAGATCAATGACACATCCATGGTTGATCAGTTGGATGGATTTGTACCCCAAGTCTTTTCAGAGCTATAACTCAAAGCTAAAATGATGATTTCTGCTCAGTCCTGGAGGAAAACACCACATCCCAACCAAGTCCTGAAGTGGGTGGGTGTTTGTTACCTGTGCCCATTCAAACAGCAACAACCTGAATTTACCCCCAGAGACAGAGGGGACTCAGTGGGAAATTGGCATTTATTTAATATATTATATATAACATATATATCCTTTGCATTTGTGCCCAGTTGTGATTTTCCCTGGGAAAACTGTGCATGGGTGACCCTGACCGTTAAAATAAGATTGAGCCCTTCCCTGGCCAACTCTTCCTTCACTGCTTCCCTGGCAGCTCCCTGGCAGTTTCCTTCTTGCTTTTTGTTTGTTTTCAATGCAAACTTTGCTTCCCCCCCCCAATTTCAGCCATTCAACAGCACCATTTTCAGTAATTCCCTGAATAATATCTGATGCCTTCAAACTTTTATAGCACTTCAGGTTTGCAAGCTGGAAGGGTTTTTACAGCCTCTGAGGCTGCCACAAATCAGAGAATTCATTACACAACAAAATACACTCTCAAATGGAGCTTGCTTTTAAAAACAAGCTTATTTTTCCCTGCAATGGTGCAAAATAACTGGAGGTTTAAAGCCAAATGGACTCCCTCACCCAGGAAATAAGAACTGAAAATACTTTTCCAGGCAGACACAGAACTCCAGTGCAGAGGGAGTGCACCAAATTCGCTTTCCAGCACAGAGAGGGTTCCCACCTCTCTGTTCCACCAAAGTGACCTGGCCAAAATGAATTTTTAATCACTTGGGGAGTGGCTGGAAAGGCTCAGATCAGATTCAGCTTGTGCCTGGGTGACCCTCTAGTGAACTGTTCATCAGAGAAAGAATTTGGGCTTGGGTTTGGTTTGGTTTTCTTTAGCTCAGGGTGAGGGAGATACGCTCACGCTTTGGAATATCAAAAGCAGGGTTTAATCACAAAGAAAAAATAAATGGGAATGAAAAATAACCCTGGGCTTGGTGGTGTTCTCTGCTCCCTCTTGAACCGTGCAGGATCAGGAGGGGTGTGAGTGCATTTGTGTCACACCCCAGTGGGCAGCACCAGGGTAGGCCCTGGCAGCCGCACTCGCTGTGGGCCGAGGCAGGAGGAGGAGCTGCTGGGGCACAGCAAACTGAAAACATTTCATTGATTTCCTGCGGTTTGTGATGGAAATGGAAATAAGTTTTGGGTGTCTATAAAATCCCAGAAAGTATCACAGAATCAGGGAATGCTTTGGGTGGGAAGAGAGCTTAACTATAATCCAGTGCCACCCCTGCCACGGCAGTGACACCTCCCACTGCTCCCAGCCCCATCCAGGCTGGCCTTGGGCACTTCCAGGGATCCAGAACAGCCACAGCTGCTCTGGGAATTCCATCCCAGCACCTCCCCACCCTCACAGGGAAGAATTTTTCCTCATATCCCATCCAGACCTGCTCTGGGTCAGTTTGAAGCCGTTCTGTCACCACAGACCCTTGTGAGATAGGGCAGCTTTATGCAGGACGCCCTCTGGATTTCTCCTTTCCCTGGACATAAAGTGATGGCTTTTGGCACAAATCCCATCAGCTCAATCTCAGTGCACTGCTTTGCTGAGTGTCTCCACATTACAGGAGATCTGCTGCCATTAGGAGAGGGAAAAAACCTCCAGTAATTTGCTTTAAATTAGGATAAGAGATGAAAACACTTCCTGTTGCTCTTACAAACCAAATCTCCTTCCCTGGGAAACTCTGCTGAAGACAAATTGAGCTTTCTCACTCTTTTACTAAGCCCTCAACAATCAAATAACAGAATTGTTAAGTAGCACACGATGAAGTAAATAATTTACTTACTGCAGGGCTTCCTAGGCAGGCTCTTTCCTGTCTGAAGATAAAGGGCTGTCAGCATCCTTCAAAATCCGCTGCTTTTCCCTTGCCAGCAATACATCCGCCTCATCTAAGTGCCTCTGAACGTGGAGCTTTAATTGCTTGCTGGGAAATCTGTATGACAAATCTACAGCCCTGAGTCCTCATTTCAAGAACTTCCTGAACATCTTTATTGAGGAGAAAAAAAAACCCCAACAAAAACCAAAACAAAACCTGCAACCCAAACCTGGCTTGATCTCACAGCTGTACTTGTTTCATTCTGCATCAAAAGAACAGCAACAACAAAAAAAACCACATTTGTCTCTGTTTTCTTCCATTCTTACTGTCCTACACTTCAGCTGCTATAAAATTCAATGTGTGGGTAGAATTAGAAGCACAAAGGGTCACATTTTAGACACACAGGGTCAAGGAAATGATGGTAAATCGTGGTCATCTTGCAACCACACCCAGTTTTACTGCAGCAGCCCTCCCTGGCACCATGGCACCAGGAGCACAAGGGATGGCACCAGGATCTGTAAACTGAATTTCAACACCTGACCACAGCAAACCAAATACTGAATATTTCCAGCACATGTGGTGGGCTCAAAATCCCCCAGCACAGACAGGCAAAGCCCTGAGGACATCCCACACCTGGAAGATGTAAACTGAGCACGATTTATGTTAAAATAAAAATCCCTACTAGTGACAATACCTGGGGATTTAAATGCAGGTAGATATCTGAAAAGTCTCTGTGGAATTCAGGTTTTTTTAACTTGTTTCATGATGTTTTACCAACCTTTTCCTCACTAGTTAATAATTAAAACCCACTCCTGCAAGTGTTTTGCACAAGTTCCCATCTGAGATATATTTTATTGTTTTCAGCATCACCCTCTACTACACACAATCACTAAAACCCTTTCTATATGTTGAATTGAGGAACATTTTGCTGCTTGGATAGGGAAAAAATATTTTTCCAAGCAACATCAGCTGTACTGATTGTGCTGAAATATTAAAAAGTATAAATTATTTATCCAGAGACAGACAATGCTTTCTTCAGAGCACCACATATATAAATTACATCCAGTGCTTGATTCAGGATGTTGAGTTGGTGAGAAAACATCCACCTGAACTCACTTTTCATTTTCTTCTTTTAAAAATCAATGGTAGCAACAACAATATTGGAAATTGAGCTCATCACTTTGAAAATAGGGGAGGAAAAAAAAGTCCCATCAGCTACAAACATTGTCTAGAACAAACCCAAGTGCTTTTTTTGAAGATGAAGATGTGCTCTGAAAAAAAAAAGGAGCAGATTTTTATTGCAGCAATAAAGGCCTTCATCAAATCATTGCTGAGATATTGTTTCAGCATTGGAGTTCTGAGCATTCCCTGCAGGACAGCTGCAGAGCAAAATGCCACCCAGAACCTCCCAGCTCTTTATGGCTCTTAGTGAAGTTTTTATTTAATTATGTTGCAGTAAACCAAGCACTGCTTTAGCAGCAAAATTGCTTAATAATAATAATAAAAAAAAACCTTTCCAAAGCTTTCTAACAGCATGGTTTGTTTTACTAAAACAATATTCTAAAAACCCTTCCAAAGCTTTCTAGCAGCATGGTTTGTTTTACTAAAATAACACTCTCACTTGTATTCTTTCAGGTCTGTTCAGGTTTTTCTGCTGAGATTTGTGGAGCTCAGGATCAAAGCTACAGTTGAATTTTATTTCGCACTGGGCAGTTTCACTTATCCCTTATAAACCTGCAGCAGGGAAATAAATATCCCCCACCTTAAATGCTCATTTATTGCTCTTGATCTGTCACACTTGATTAAAACACGGAGTTTTCCTCCCAGCCTGAAATCAGGTTTTTATTTCAAGCATCTCCCAGCCAGGGCTGGTAAATATCAGCCTTTGTTTCCACATTTACCAAAGGTTCCTTTTGGCTGGTTGGGAGTTAACCCTGACCCATAATTCAGATTTTTGCCTGCTCTTTGGGGATGTGGAATGGGACATTGACCATGCAGGAGCTGCCACAGCCTGGGCAGGAAAATCCTGGGAAAGGCAGGCAGGGAGCTGGGGATGCACTGACAGAGGAGGGACACAGGGGATGGCTTAAACTGCCAGAGGGAAGCTTTAGGTGGGATTTTGGGAAGGAATTCCTGGCTGGGAGGGTGGGGAGGGGCTGGGCTGGAATTCCCAGAGCAGCTGAGGCTGTGCTGGATCCCTGGCAGTGCCCAAGGCCAGCCTGGAGCAGCCTGGGGTGGTTTAAGGTGTCCCTGCCATGGCAGGGTGGGATGGATGATCCCTAAATTCCCTTCCATGGCATTCTCTGATCCCAGAACACACAGGAAAAGGAAAATTTAAAATATTTACATTCAGCTGTTTCTCCTAGAGATTGCTGGGGGGATACAAAGAGGGCTCAGAATTCCAGAAACCAGGAAAGGACCTGATCTCCAAAGCAGCTGAGAAAACCAAGCAAACTGTCCAGCAACACTTGGCAGCCGTCAGGCATGGCCAGAGGGGGCAGGTGTTGTTAATAATCCTCCAAAAAGAGCTTTTTACCCCAGCTCCACCATGACTTGGCCCCTGCAGAATTTGGGAAATCCTCAGTGCCACCCATGAGGTGCCAAACCTGCAGGGCTCCCTCAACAGGACCTCAAACTCTGGCTGGCATTCCCTGCTCTCCATCTAAATCAGGATTCTCCTGGATCATTGTCAGTGTTGGCATTCCCTGCTCTCCATCCAAACCAGGATTTTCCTGGATTATTGTCAGTGCTGGCATTTCCCTGTTCCCTAGTTAAATCAGGATTCTCCTGGATGATTGTCAGTGCTGGCACAAACCAGGATTCTCCTGGATCATTGTCAGTGCTGGCATTTCCCTGCTCTCCATCTAAATCAGGATTTTCCTGGATTATTGTCCATGCTGGCATTTCCCTGCTCTCCATCTAAATCAGGATTCTCCTGGATCATTGTCAGTGCTGGCATTTCCCTGCTCTCCATCTAAATCAGGATTTTCCTGGATTATCATCAGTGCTACAGGCAGTGCTTTGTGCTGGGCAATAACAACTTCCAAACAACTTTATCTTAACAGCTCTCTGTGAATTTTTGTAGTTCTGAAGACAATTTTGATAAAGGAGCTGGCGACTGGATTGAATTTTCAGAGCAATCAGGCTCCCAAATGGAAGAAAATACAAATAATGAGAGATAGAAATAAACTCAGCTTGGTTTTCCTTTGCTGCCTTGCTCATCTCCTGCCTTCTGTTCTGTCTCTGTCCCTGTTGATTGTTTTCAGAGCTGTTTTATAGAACAAAAGGATTTTCAGGAATGTGCCCTCTGCGCCACCATCTCCACAATTTCAGCTGCTCGTCTGTGCTGTAATTGGTGCTGAAACTTCTTTGAGATTCTCTGAAGAAAGGCAGCTCCAAACAACTCATGGCAGTGTCTTAAAGCAGTAAAAATGCTTAAAAACCAAATAAAGCCCATCAGCTGGCACTGCAGCCAGAGAGGGATCAGTCACCCATTCCAGGGGAGCTGCATTTGTCACTCTGAGCCTGCAGGAGGGGATTACCCAGAGCTGATGGCTTCACCCTCAAACTCTGCAGGGATTTATGGAGATGTGCTCTGACAAGGAGCAAATCCCAGCCTTTGGTGGGAAATATCCTTTAGAGCCAGGGGTAGCTCTTGGTTCTTTTATTAGCACTGCACCTGTGAAATGATTCTCTCTGATAAACTGTGTTTAAACACATCTTCTCATAATAAATTGAGAAAATACATAATTTCTCTCTTTAATTTTTTTTTCCTGTGATTTCCTTTCAATTTGATGAAATTAAAAGGGAAGAGAAAACAAAGAAACTGTTGCTAAATGGCCAAATATTTGATTTAACACCATTGTCTTTGCAGAATGGGAGTCCTCTGTTCTGCTCATGCACAGAAATAATTTAATTTAACAACATAATAAACATTTAGAAAAGCATTAATATTTGATTAGGAAGTGATGTTATTATACTAATGTCATTTATTTTAAAGAATATTGGCTTTAAAAGAGTATAGATTAAACATCCAGAGGATGAAGTGTAAGCAGTGGTTGAGACTCCCTAAAATGCTTGCAGAGAGGAAAGGTTTATTGGCCCTTAAATTAGGGAAATCCTGGATTTTAACAGCTCTCAAGGAAAGCTTTACAATGAACTGGTAATGGTTCAGGTGTTGGGTGTAAAAGGAATGGTTTGGATGTGAAGGAACAGAAAATGAATGGAAAATGGAAACCACGAAGGGTGGGTTTTCATTCACTTGGCAGCAAAGAATTCACTTTTGTTTCATGTTTTAGCAGAGCTTTCCTGTCTTTTCTCTATCCCCTTCACAATTCCTGTGATGAGTTCCAGGGGTCCAGCCCAAGGTGGGACATTTCTGTGCCATTTATCCAGGATTTCAGCAGGATGCCCTGCAGGAACACCTGGATATCTGATTTAAGGGTCTTGGGCTCCCTGGTTTGGAGTTTACCTCTTACTGGGCTTTACATTTCTATTCCTTGTAGAGTTTCAGCCTTTGTGGCTGTCTGCCAAAAACCTGGCAGAATAAAGGAATAACAGAAGGTGCTGAGCTCAAAAAAAATGGAAATTTTTTCCACTGGATTGCAAGTCTGGTTGAAATAATCCCCTCCGCAGATGAACTTTTCTCAGGAAAGCTCAGTTTTGATGGATCAGATGCGAGCTGATTTCACAGGGCTGCGAATCCCCTGGGGGTTTGCCGCCACAAAAACCCCATTTTTTTTGGCCAGCCACCATCCAGCCTCCAGTTGCTGCGAGCAGCAGGGACAGCTCTGACAAATCCTGGGGGGCTTCACCCTGGATCCCTCTCAGGGCTCTGCTGGCTCCTTCCCCATTTCCTTCCCCTGGAAATGACAGGAACTGATTGAACCTGGTGACCTTTCACAGCTGTCAGCCCAGAGTAGCTCCAGCTTTCCTGAGCATCCCTGGCCCTGCTGGAAAGGAAGGGAAGGGTTTTTGTGTGGTGCCCTGGATGTGCTGGAGCCTGAGAGGGTCCCTGAGGAGCTGCAGTGCCAAGGAAAAGGACAATGCACAGGAAAATGACATCTCTTGGTTCTGAGATGGCTCTCAGGCCCTTTTGAAGTGAGCATTCATGGCTCTGAAATGCCTTGCTCATAAATGTGTTTCAGAAACCCCCTGGATTTGCAGTTATTACAAAAATACTCATAGGAATTAGAATATGAAAGCAGATAAAAGACTCTATTTCTACACTTTCCTACTTTCAGCTACATAGATTATGCTATTAAAATCTGACAAGTTGGCAATCAAAATAAAACACTGGCTTTGTTCAAAAGCAATAAAGATTCAGACTCTGCAACTGTGTTAAGCAGCTCCAGGAGAAAAAGGAACAGTCTGAGTATTTGGTTCTTGCTATTACAGTTCCTCTGGTCTCTCCAGGCACAAAAGACAGCGAGAATACTCTGATTTTTGCTTTTTCTGACAGATACAGTGAATCCAGCCCAATGTGTGGGTTTAAATTAACCCATTTCATTTTGTTACCCATGATAAAACAGATCTGCCCAGACAGATCTGCTCAAGCTCACGAAAGCAGAATTTTCAGTGAGCTGATCTGCTTAACAGAAAGAGCCTCATAAAAGTCAGAAGAACTCTTTCAAAGGAGCTGGGAGGGAGCAGGAGAAGCTCCTTGAGCAGCTGGAGGCAGCAGGAGCACTCGTGAGCAGCTTGGCAATGCAGTGCCCCGTGCTCACCCTGAATTCCCACTGTGCATGTTCAACACTGATCTGGATTTGCCAGCCGGCCCTGCTGGTTATTTATTCTCATTTCTGCTCAGCCCCTGGCTGATATTTACAGATACCCGTGCAGCTGGCAGCTGTAACTGCTGTAAATACATGAATATTTTAAGGCTGGAGGAGATAGGCAGCTTTGTCTCCTCTCCCGTGCAATGTCTGTTTCAGCGCCTGCGCACTGCCCTGAGCTGAGCTGGGTTTGAACACAAAGGTGATGAGAAAATCCATCCTGGTGCAGGTGCCAGAGCCAGGGGATGCTCTGGGCTGGTTTGAGTTGGAAAGGACCTTAAAGCTGATCTCATTCCATGGCAGGGACACCTTCACTGTCCCAGGGGCTCCAGCCTGGCCTGGGGCACTGCCGGGGATCCAGAACAGCCACAGCTGCTCTGGGCACCCTGTGCCCACCCTCACAGCCAGGAATTCCTTCCCAATATCCCAAAATCCCAATATCTCATCTAACCCTGCCCCCTTGATCTGCAGCTGGCCTCCCCTGGCCCTGCTGGCTCCTCGTGCTGCAGCTCCTGTGAGGAGCAAACAGAATCTCCTTCCCCAAGTCCAGTTCTTTTCTGCTCCCCACGCTTCATTACCCCCACCATCAGTTTGGCAATTCCTCTTTTCTGTTTTAAAGGCCTTTTTTTAACATGTGGGGAGATTCCAGCAAAGAATTCCCAACCCAGAATTGTCTGCTGAGGGGAGTGATTGATGCCCTGAGCATCCTGAGAACTCCCAAGCTCTTCTTGACCCAGCAGCTCCTTCTCCACATGCAGTGCTTTATTTTACTTTAATTTCCTTATATCAAACAAATCCATAAGAGCTGTTTTGATTTAAGAAACATTTCAGCTAGCACCGAATACAGAAAATTTATTGCAATCAGAGGAAGTTTGTTTGCTTAATGAAATTTTAAAAGAAAGTGTGTGTGAGTTATGGATTTGAATTTTGGTTCCTATGAGCAAGGTAAATGTTTTGGGACCCATTTTTTACTGTTGCCATCACACACAGGAGGCACCAGAGGAAAAATTCTTTAGTTTAAAAGAGTGAAATTCCCCAAAAGGGATGCCAGCCTCTGGAATAAATTCCTGACAATTTTCTAACAAGGAGCCAAGGAAGCCAGGCACAAAAATACCTTTGGAAGACTTGAATAAAGCTGCTGACAGGAGTTACCAGTTTTTAAAGATTAAATGAACTCCCCTGGTTAGAAGAAACATCTCCCTCACCCCAAACCAGTATCATTTTTGGTGATACATTGATTTGTTGTCAAGTTGCCCCCATCTTATCCATTATTAGCAGCCTGGGAATGCTGTTGCGGAGGGGAGAAAATGGGAGAGGTTGAATCCTTCACCTTTCAGAAACTTTTCAGGACTTCATCTTTCAGAAGCCGCAATGTCAGGAGACCCGTGGCAGAGCAGTGCTGTAAGTACATGGAAATGGTGCATGGAGAGAGAATTTAAAGCCTGCTGAAATTAAAAAGAAACCCCAACAAACCACATCTCATCCATTTTAACTGCGGATCAGGCCGAGCAAATCTCTTGCTGACCCAAAGAACTGACCTCAGTCTTCTCTAAGTTCAATCTCCTAATTAAAGAGCCCAACCTTGGAAATCCATCCTGTAAATGCAAATTACCCCAGGTGACCAAGCTGGGGTTTGTGGTGATTGCCTGGCAGACAAGGGGTAAATCCACTGCTCACCTGCTCTTGTTTCCTGTGGTTCATGGCAGGGCAGCCCAGCCTCAGGAATGGTTTGCAGGGAAGCTCTGCCACAGAAAATCCAGCTGCTCCTGCTCTGAGAACTGATGCTCCTTGGCACACACACATTTTATGAAAAATCCTTTCCTTAGGATCTTTTCTCCTGAGAAGCTGAGAGGCCTCAGAAATGAAATGCAAACAATGATTATCTGCTGCTGTGGAATGCAACAGGAACATCTGTGATTGGTCTCATGTTGGTTGTTTTTAATTAATGCCCAATCACAGCCCAGCTGTCCAGACTGCCTGAGAGCCACAAGATTTTATTATCATTCCTTTCTATCCCTTGCTAGCCTTCTGATGAAATCCTTTCTTCTATTCTTTTAGGATAGTTTTAATATAATATAATATATAAAATAAAATAATAAATCAGCCTTCTGAAACATGGAGTAAAGATTCTCATCCCTTCCCTCGTCCTGGGAGCCCTGTGAACACCACCACAGCTCCTCTCCAGACTGGCTGGGCTTTCATCTGATTTCAGATCTTTGTTCAACAGCTCCTTCCCTTTGCAGAGCCCCTCTCACAGAGCTCCAGCCTGGCTTGCTCCTCAGTTTCATGCTTGTTTTACCAGGTGAGAATTCACCTCAGCTTATTGGGTTTAAATGCGCCGGGTCAATACCAAATAATCTCTATTCTATTGCACAGCAGCAAAATTTTATCCTAAATCAGTCCAAATCTCCTCAAAGTGCCAGGTGGAAGAGGGAAGAAAATGACTGCAAACATCTTGGTTAAGACTGCACAGCTAATAAAAAACTCCAAACAAAACCTCTTGTGCCATTTCTTTGTGTGTAATTGGTAGCTGTCAATTCTTAAAAATACAGATAATGAATAGAAACACAGCAGAATTCTCCTAAACAGGATGCCAGATGGAGCCTTGTGGATTTTAATAACAACCTGATGTTCTGGGGTTCTTTAGGAATTAGCCTTTTTATATAAACCATTAGCACAGAACCAGCCATAGGAGTTTTACTCGTTTTGAGTGACATGTTTGAAAGGAATTGTTTCCCAACAATCTCCTCTAGGTCATTGCAAACTGTTGGCACCCCAAAGAAATATTTCCTGCAGTGAAAAGGGTCATTGGTGATCAGGGGTTTTAACTCTGGGTTTCTATGGATGGTCTATAGGGAAAATCAGAATTTCCATTTCACCTCCAGGGGCTTTTGACTGATTTTTACTTCAAAAATCAACCAGCAATTGCATTAAAAGCTTTCATCTCTTCCCCCCTCTCTTTCCAAACAATCAGGAAGGAATTTATCCACGTGTTTAGCAGGAATCCATGAACACACTGCCATCATCTCAAAGAGAAGTGCCAGAGGCACTGGCACAGCCTGGTGAGCAAATACCCCTGAATAAACATCCCTGTCCTTGCACGGGGCCATTGCAGCCCTGCAGAGGCACAATCCCTGCTCTGCTTGGCCCTGGGGACACCTGAAGGGACAGGAGCTGGCCCTCCTTGCAGGGCTCCACAGCACAACAGCATTTCCAGAAAACAGCAACAATCCTTTCTTTTTCATTTATCATTTTCCTTTATCATTTTACCTTTCATTTTCCTTTTTTTTTTTTTTTTTTGAGTACTTGAGCAGCTTCTCCTGGCACGCAGCCAGAGCAGCATTGTGGAGATGAATTCAGGGTTTTTGAGCGGTTCCATCACACTCAGCACTCACACCTCACACTCCCCCTGTCACAGACATCTTTTATGAAAAATCCTTTCCTTAGGATTTTTTCCTCCTGAGAAGCTGAGAGGCCTCAGGAACAA
>JAWMQZ010000072.1:13023813-13065425 GCA_035584835.1 Tangara arthus
TTACCTAATTGAGGAGAGAAACTTCTGGGCTTTTTTCCTTTTTTAGGAGACAAAGGATAATTTTGTCACTCCATCAAGAGGGGGCACATTCCTACACTCACAGGCAGTGTGATTCCAACCTGGAATTCCCTGCAGCTGATGCTCTGGGGCCTCTGGGGTCACTTTGTGCTGCAGTTTTCACTCTGTGATGGGATTTGGGCCCCTCTCCTCCATCCCTGCCCCCTCAGCACATAGGGGGCGCAGGATCCCATTTCCACGTGCTCATGGCCTGCTCCAAGCACTGACTTATTCTGTGCTTACAGCCACCATCAGCCATAGATTATATTTAGCCCTGTTAAAACTGTAAATTTAACAGCAAGCGTGCAGTGGTAGAAGCCTCCTTTGCATGGTTTATGGAGGGCTGGAAGGATTTATTTCTTCCACCCAGAAAAATTTCTTCACTAATGCTCAGAGATTTACAATCCCCCAGATCGGGAGAAAGTCTACTCCCAGCTTTATTTGAATATCTGCTGATGGATCAACAGATCTTTCTGCCATGAAATCCTCCCTTTGCTGCTTCCTTGGTTGTTTAAAGCGTGGAATATGTGGGCTCAAAAGTACCAAATTCCCACAGCTGCTCTCCTTGGGAGGTAACAGGGAAAAAAAAAAGGGGGAAGAAAAGAAAAAAAGTCAGTTGATTTACTTTCTGCATAGGGCACACTCCAAATGTTGAATATTGCATTATGTGCACAGCAGAGATTCCAGGCTTAAGTTGTCTGATATGAACAGACTAATGGCATGTTATGGAATTGATTTTCTATCAGCCTTTTCAGGGATATCACTCCTGCTTTGTTCTTCTAATAGATAACATCACCTCCTCTAACCTCTCCTCTCTGCATCTCCTGGCTGGCATGTGCATTCCTCCCCTTCCCCCTCACCTTTTCCATATTCTGTGCCTGGATGGGAATCTCGTTTTTCAAATGGGTAGTATCTCAATAATAAAGGGACAGGTCTGATGCAGATATGAGCCTTTTTCACAAAAGAAGAAGGAAAAATTGCTGAGCTGAGACTGATGCTTTCATGATACAGAATGAACACTGGTGCAGAACACTGCAGCCGCCAGCCTTGGGCTTGATATAAAATTACAGCTTAGTTTTAAGAATCTGATCTAAGAGAGCACCTCAGTCCTGGGGTTTGAAATTATATCTAAGCTATTAATTCCTATTAGTTTCTCTCAGATGCTTTTGCACTAGCATTAAATATGCATATTAAAAAATCATATAAATTTTAAAGTACATCCTGGAAGATTACTTTGGCCTTTGGGTTAAGCCCTAATTGATTTATACCAGTAAAATACTTAATATATATATATTAAATTGTACAAGGAGAGGACTTTTCTGGGACATCTTTAAAGGCAAAGAAGCAGCTAAGAAACAGTGGAAGATTTTGAAATGTATCATTAATATATATTACAGAGAGGGGAGAAACAAGCTCTAAGTATTTTTTCTGGGAGGCTTTTGGTTACATTTCCATTGCCTCTTCAAACATAACATGTCCTTATCCTTGAAGCAAACACACTCCCATATTCATGGGGAAATATTTCATGTTGAAATTAGCAAGTTGCTGAATTGATGTCACCTGGTCCATCTTTAATGTATTCTCCTCTGTTCCAATCTGTAATATCATCCCAGTTATGCAAAGCTGACTGAAGGTTGTGCCAAGTTCAAATGAAGTGTCTATTTATCAATGGGAGGTTTCCTGCTGGAGCCAGAGATGTTAATATTGAATATGCCTAATAGCATTTTTCAAACTCAAACAGTCCTGACTCACTGCTGAACATTTCTGAAACAGAAATATCAACTGATGGGTGCATTCTGCCTCGGAAATGCCTTCTGGAATTATGGCTTGTCATATTATACAGGTCTCCCCATAAAACTAAGCAGGGAAGGGGCCTGAGGAAGTCCAGGTTATTCACAAAACAGGCAGCACAGTTTAGATTTTCATGTGCCAAAGAATATTTATGTAGTATATGAAGTGGAGGTTTTTAATTACACACTTTACTTACACCTGTCTTAGGAGAGAAGTGTCAGCTCCTGATGCTGTAATGGGAATTGCTCTTTTCTTCACTTCTGCTTTATCATCCTAATACACCATGAAATTGGACAAGAATTTAAAAAGTATAATCCTGTTTGCCTAAAACCCCCAAAACCTACTCAATCCACCTCCTCTTCCTGTCCTGTCCTCCCTCATGCAGCTTTTGAGCTCCATGACCAATTCTTACCAATTTTCAGGGATTGTGTAACCATCTCAAGACTAAGGGATCTCTCCAAGCTCTACAAAAATAGAAACCTAAAGTTTGCATTAGGAACACATCCTGCTTTTGTATTGAAAACAGAGGGGGAGAAAAGTAATACCTTCATTTGTCCTGTCCCTTTCCTCGTCTCCAGAAGGGGATGTTATGAACACCTCCTCTGTGTGAGAAACTTGGGCTGGAATTCACTTTAGTGGGCACCAGAGAATCCAATGCCGAGAGACAAAGCCATAAGAAAGCAAAGCTTCATTAGTTTCATTGCTCATGGAAGTGCTTGTTAATACAGACACTCCATTTTTAAAATGTGTTTCTCTGAGCACAGAGCCTGTCTGGTGGAATTAGAGCTCTGCAGCAAATGGGCCCCTTGCCAGTTCCAAGGAACACAAATTAAGGCTCTGATGTTGGGAGCGTTTATGCCCGTGCTTAATTTCACAAACCAGAGGGAGTCGTCATAGATCTGAAGTTGAAAGTATTCTGCAAGTGTTTGCAGGCTGTTTGTGGGGGGCTGTGGAAATAACCATCATTTTGGGATGTGGTGTGTTTGTACTGTGTCAGCTGAGTGCAGCATTTACAGATCCACCTCCGGAGTGACACTGGAGGGAGGCATTTAAGGACTCTGCCATGGACATTTGTAATTCCAAGTTTTCTGATGAGATGGTGGATTTGGGCTCAGCAGTTACAAAGTCTACACAGGTTGTATTGTCCTTTAAAACACCAAAAAATGTTCTTTGGGAGAACAATTAGTGGAACCAAGTTAGTTATAGTCAGCAACAGCAACATTAGAGGGGAAAAACTGATAACAAATAACTGATAACCTGTGGGATCTGCCCAAAGGCAACTCTTCATTTTCAGTCTTTTCCTCCATGATTTCTCCTTCTCTCAGTCCCATGCTCCATTCAGAAGCGCAGCCTTGGAGTGGGTGCTCCAGGAAGGGAGGGAACAGAGCTCTCCTAGTACCTCCACCACTGTCTCCTCTGCTCTGATGAGCCTCAGCTCACCTTTCTCAGACCTCTCCTTCCTTGGCTGCCTTTTTGAATCAACAGCTCATTTTTATTTGCTCCCTGAGGCTGGGAGAGTCTTCTTTTCTGTACACACCAAACATTGTAATATTATATTATATTATATTATATTATATTATATTATATTATATTATATTATATTATATTATATTATATTAGCCTTCTGAGAACATGGAGTCAAACTCTCATCTCTCACCTCATCCTGGGGACCCTCACCACACAGATCTGCACAGATCTGCAGGGCAAAAACTCCTGGAAATTACCTGAATGAGATGGGCAACTCCAGCTCTGGCCTTCAGCAGTGCTCTGTGCTTGTCTGGACAAGGGAGGGGTTATGGCACTGCCCTGAATGAAATTTGAGAGCAGGATTATTTGCAGGTTCTTGCTCTGTTTAAGCTCCCTGGGAAGGCCCTGCCGTGCTTTGTTGAACAAACACTTCTGTGAGATGGGAACTTGATCTTCACATGACATTTGTAGCTTGATAGGAAGAACCTCTGGCTTAATCTGTTCCGCTGAGAGATGGGGATTTATTCTATTTATCAAATTCAAGTACTGTTTTGGGGTTAGTTCTTCAGCTGATGTGCTCCAGTGTGGAATAGTGTCAGATCTGCTGGAGAAATTCTAATGTAACAAAAGGCTTTATGTTTCCCTCATTTCACCTGCTCTCATTTTCTTTATCTTAATTTCCATAGAAAGACAACGTGTTTCACCTTGGATCATATTTATTCTCAGAATAAGAGCTTTCAGTGCTCACCCACAGCTGTCCATGGATTGGGAATGCCACTCCTCTGGATCTAGGGTATCCTCACGCTCCTGCTGGGCAGGTGAGCTCATTTTTCCATAGAATATCTGAGTGGCACAATGGGTTGGGTTGGAAGAGACCTTAAAGACGGTCTGGTTCCACCAGGACCTTCCATGGAGTAGGAGGTGAGGGAATAGTCAGTGACATTGATCCTTCACCCGCAGCAGAGCTGGAATGCTGCAGTTCCAGACCCACAGAGCTGTGGGACACCAATGGGTGAGACAGGAATGAAAGCAATGCCATGGGGAGCAGTAGCACAGGTTTGTAAAGGGGAAGGTAACCCCAGCCCTTTGTGGACAGAGCTGTTTGTGTGCCTCAATTCCCAGAGCTGTTCCCCTCCTGGCCCCGAGGCTGAGCCGAGGCTCCAGCAAGCTCCACCTGCAAAACCCCAAACTGAGCCTTGTATTAAAACCAATCCCCCATATGGTGGCAGCCTTTTGAAGGAGATGGGGAAAGCCTCCCTCATTGAGTGTTTGTTTTAATGCAGTCAGAAAGAAAAACAGAGTCTGTGGAATGGATCTCCTCAGGTCCATGGGGAGAAATGGGCATCTCTAAAGCACTTCCACAGAAACCTGAGGGAGGCAGAGGCTTTCTAATTGCTTGCTAACAAGATTATTTCCATTCTTGGCTTTATATCAGGACAGGAGTGGCTTTAATCATTTCCATCACTTCTCAAGTGCTTACACAGTCATAGTCTTAGATAAATACAATTTTTACCTTTGTATAATATTCTTATATTTTCATAGAGTAAAACTACATTTTAGGCTAAAAAAAGAGCTGAAATTTCAAATGGGCAGTGCAAACAGGCAGCTTTAATGTACTGAGAGCTGTAAGGACACAAACCCATAAGCACATAAGCAAAATCGACCAAATGTGTCTGCATGCACAGGTATAAAAAATACCAGCTTCATTAGCAAGGTGAAGACTTTGTGTGAGTCCCTCTGGAGAGCTGCCAGTACAACAAAATAGAACCAATATCATAAATACAGGACCCAATAGAACAAATCCAGGCTAACAATATCATAAATGCAGGACCCAATAGAACAAATCCCACTTCTGTTATCAGTGTTGTGGTTAGTTCCTCAGCAGAGGCTGCACGGTGATGTTGGAGGAGTTTGTTCCTCTCCCCTGAGCCGTTTCTGCTGCTATTCAGCAAATTCCAAAATTAGGTGTTCAGCAGAGTCCTCCTTGTTCCCAGCAGCTTTTCCAGAGCGAGGAGCCCTGTGCTGGCAGCTCCTCTGCTCTCTGCTGCTCCGGGCAGGCAAAGCCAATCTGTGCCCTGAGGGCAGCAGGGAACATCTCTCTGCTGGAGGTGGAAATCCTGTAAATCAGGGCCATGAACTGGAAAGCAGGCTGGGCAAAGTGGGGCTGATCCCTTTAACTGCCCATTAGGCTTTGCTGAGGAGAAGGGTCCTGGGGAGCCCTGCCACCCCTGGAGGGTTTGGGGCTTTCCAGGGAGCCTGCTGGGCACACTGCTCTGCTGGAGGAGAGGCTCCATCTGCTCTGAATTGCCTCAGTGCAAGGAAGGTTTCTCTTTTCCGCCTTTTCCCTTTGTTCAGCGAGTGCTGCCCAGCAGAATCCATCAGCTCAGGCGAGCAGGGGTGTTGGGAGGCAGGACGAGTCCCAGCACACGGCAGAGTGACAGTGTGTGCCCCTGAGCTGTGGCAGGGAGGAGCAGAACACCAGCAGAGCTTCTGAGGGCGGGTTTAGAGCTGTGGTGCTTGACAGTGTTTTGTGTTTCTCGCTGCTGCCCTGGAATGACCTGCTCCTGCAAGCTTTGTCCCAGTGGAGATAAAGGAGAAGGAGAGCAATGTGGGGGTGATGTGCAGTGTGGGAGCTCTGGGGTACCTGCAGTGCCAGCCCCACCGCTGGCACCCTGCAGCACCTGCCTCCCAACAGCTCTGAGGATGTAAAACACGATTCAAGGGAGAATGGAGAATCCAGGAAAGATGGAGAGGGACTTCTGACACAAGTGTGGAGTGATGGGAAAGGGGGAATGGTTTAAAGCTCAGGTTTAGATTAAATGTTGGGATGAAATCCTTTCCTAGAGTGTGGGCAGGCCCTGGCACAGGTGCCCAGAGCATCTGGGGCTGCCCCTGGACCCCTGGCAGTGCCCAGGGCCAGGTTGGACAGAGCTTGGAGCAGCCTGGGACAGTGGGAGGTGTCCCTGCCCATGACAGGGGTGGCACTGGGTGATCTTCAATGTCCCTTCCACCCCAGAGCAGTGTGAGATTCTGTGAATATCCTGAGTTGGAAGGAACCCCCAGGGATCACTGAGTCCAGCTCCTGGCCCTGCACAGCCCAGCAGTGATGGGCCCCCCACCAGGGAATGATTCTTGTCCTGGACCCCTCTCTGTGCTCAGCCCAAAGTCCCCTCTGTGCCCAGGGGAAGGGACCTGGTTCCTTGTCCTCTCTCCACCCCTGGCTCATGGAAATGCAGTGTCTGTGCTCACAGAGCCCCAGCCTGCTTATTGTTTTAGAAATAAAGATATTAGCATGCAAATGACCCTGGGAGGTGTTTCTCCTCATTAGAGAGTGGAGATCATTTGATAAAAGATGCAGCATGCCTCATCTGTAAAAGGGTTCAGCAGATTTGTCTTGTCTGCAGGGCTCCCTCAGCACCAGAGCTCGCGGAGTGCAGCAGGGCAGGCTCAGGAGACAAATGGTTTGTGACACTCGGGTTACCTTTGCTGTGCAAGGTGGGCGTGAAATGTTTTATGGGGAGACAAAAAAGATGATGGGCAATTAACTACAAACTCATGCAGCAGGTTTATCATATGCTCAGCTCATCCATCTGTGTCTCAGTCTCCAGCAGACTCATGAGTTTCATCAAGAAAGCCATTTTCAAACTGGCAGAGCAAAACTGATCGGTTTTGCCTCTGAGCTCCGCCGAGGCTTGCAGTGCTTTTATCGTATGTTTATGGTTTACAGATGCAAAATACACATGTAGGAGGAAAGAGGGGGGCAGATGCTTCTCCCCTTGCAGGGGGCATGTTTTGAAATATTTCTCACCCAGGGAGCAGTTGTGCAGATGCTCGTGTGCCTGTGAATGCTTTACTCAGATGGAGGCAGAGGAATCCTTTGGGATGAGATGCTGAACACAGAGTGGGGCTGCACTGAAATCCCAGCCCCTGCCCTGTGGTGCTGAAAGCATGGCTCAGGGACTGGGAGAGGGAGGATGAGCTGGGGTTACCCACTGGATTGCTCTGATGTTGGTGCTGGTTCTGCCTCTGCTGCAGATGGTTTGTGTGACCCTGGGTCAGTCACTTGGTCTGGCTGTAACTCAGTTTTGGTCTGTAAAGTCATGGAATGGTTGGGGTTGAAAGGACCCTAAATCCCACCCAGTGCCACCCCATCCATGGCAGGGACACCTCCCACTGTCCCAGGTTCTCCCAGCCCCAGTGTCCAGCCTGGCCTTGGGCACTGCCAGGGATCCAGGGGCAGCCCCAGCTGCTCTGGGCACCTGTGCCGGGCCTGCCCACCCTCACAGGGAACAATTCCCAATTCCCAATATCCCATCCAAATTTACCCACTGTCAGCTTAAAGCCATCCCCCGTGTCCTGTCCCTCCACCTCTCAGCTCCTTCAGGCACTGAAAGGTCACACTTAGCTCACCCCGGATCCTTCTCCAGGATCAACGATTCCAGTTCTCCCAGCCCTTCTCCCAGGGTGAAGCTCCCTCCATCCCTCTCTAATAAGGCACTGCTGGCCTGCAGCTGCACCCAGAGGTTTTGCAGGACAGAACACAAATTATTCCCTGGCATCCATCCCTTCTGGAGCTCTGAGCTCTGGAACACTGCATTGACCTGAGACCGTGGAGAAGCTTCCCAAATGGAATGATGGAACTGGGATTGTGGGTGTGGAGTTTGATTAGAAGTGTATGATATCACAGAGTGGAAAACTAAAAAGTTTAATGGTTTAGAATATAGTAATATATATAAGGCAAGATGGAGGTTTTAGGGTGGAGGCTGATCCTTCTTCTTCACCTTCTTCTTCACCTTCTTCTCCATGGGTTTGTGTGGTTTTGTGTAATTAGATAAAAAAGTCCACATTGCAGATCACAGATTATTAAGTTAAAAGTAAAAATAATTTAGGTGCCATTTCTTAATTGGCCAGTTTATCCTTCAAGGGCCTTGTAGAGAGAGAAGGGGCTCCATTTTTAGTTTGTTAGAGTGAAGCGCTGTAGAACTCAGGGTTTGTGAGACTGTAACATGGGTAAGAACTGATAAACATCTGAGTCCCAACAAGAAATACCATCTCATACATTAAATCCCGACCTTGGCAAAAAAGAAACAAAGAATTCATTAGAAAGGCAACACAGGATTCTTTGGGAATCCTGCTGGAAAACTGCAGTGGGATTTGGGAGCAGCTGGGAGCACTCACCCAGCCTCTTCCTTTGGGGGTTTTTCACCCCAATTTGGGCTCCACATCCATCTCCTTGGGGCTGCAGGTGAGCAGGGCATCACCTGGCACTTGCCAGGTTAATTTGTCCCCCTGCCTGTTGTCACAGACACATTTTATGAAAAATCCTTTCCTTAGGATTTCTCCTCCTGAGAAGCTGAGAGGCCTCAGGAACAAAATGTGAACAATGGTTATCTGCTGCTGTGGAATGCAACAGGTGCATCTGTGATTGGTCTCATGGGGTTGTTTCTAATTAATGACCAATCACAGTCCAGCTGGCTCGGACAGAGAGCCGAGCCACAAACCTTTGTTATCATTCTTTCCTATTCTATTCTTAGCTAGACTTCTGATAAAACCTTTTCTTCTATTCTTTTAGTATAGTTTTAATATAATATATATAATAAAATAATAAATCAGCCTTCTGAAACACGGAGCCAGATCCTCATCTCTTCCCTCAACCTGAGACCCCTGTGAACACGGTCACATCCCCCAGAGCCCAGAGTGGAGCAGGGACAGGCCAGGGAGGGACAGGCCACCCTGACTTTCACTGGGTGGCTTTAACAAACACCCACAGAGAGGGGAAAAACACATTCAGAAACCTCTGGGAAAGATTCAGTGAGCGTTAAGGAGGAAATGTAAGGGGAAAGCTCTGGATGCAGGATAAACCCCAGAGGTTTTGGCCTTGTTCTGAAACGTGGAGCAGGATGAAGGGAACTAAACAGAGAAATCCATTTTAGGAACTGCCAGGAAGTTTCCCTGCTGTAAATACCCATCAGTCAGGCAGGGTTTATCACTCAGCTGATGGCAAATCTATTTCCCTGCAATGTTTTCCCACCTCACTGAGCTCCAGAGCTGCTGCCCTCCCTGGGCTTCCCCAATAAATGAAAAGGAGCAAACCCCACCATTGCTTTCTGATCTCACCTCCCCAGGGCTCATTTCCCATTCTGGTTTCAAGCCCAGCTGTTCAGGTCTGAACTGCTGCACCCACACAGCAAAACCCAGGGGGGCAAAGTGAAGTTCTTTGTACAAACAATCCTGATATTGTCCTCATTTCAATGATCACTTTGATCTCCAAAACAGGGGAATATCAGCATTTCTGCAAGTGGGGGCCCAGAAAATCAGGTTAGGAGTTGGGAAACAGGGACACAAGCAGGGATGGGCTGCCTGCACACAAGGAGAGTGTGACAAGAGCATGGACACATCTTGTTTTTCCTTCTCCCATCCCCTTATTGCACTCGAGAACTTCAGTGCAACAGGAATTCCAATGGAAAATGAATTTTTTTGCTGCAAAGCCTCAAGACTCAGATATCATTTCCATGCAGGCACTGAAAAAGACAAATCCCTGTGAAAAAGGTAGCACAGAGTCTATAATTAGCTGTGGCATTTTTTTTTCTGTGAGAGGGAAAAAGACCAAAGTGAAATTGCATTGGCATTTTAATGCTGGTGCTTCCTAACTCTTGCAAAATTATTTTTGGCACCCTTCATAATATGTATTCAAAGAGAAGATGCAATTTCGTAGCGATGCCACAGGTTTAGAAAAGAAAAAATAAATAAAAAAAACCACCTCAGCACAGAGAAATGTCACCCATATAATCCATCATTACCTTTGGATGTGCTTGGAAAAGCTCAGAAACCATTTATTGGTGAGCAGTGAGCTCTCCTGGGCCAGGAGCTTTGTCAGGACTCACGAGGAGCTGAAAGGTTCCTGCAACCTCTGATTAACCTGTGCTGGCCCTGTGCCCCTCACAGGACACAGCAGCTGCAAGGAGAACTCAAAATAAAGTAATTAGGCAAGGAAAGGCCACTGCTCACAGTAATTAATACAAGAACTGCTGCAGCACTGCCTTGAGCATTGGGCAATTAATGAAAGCCTGGGTGGGAAATCTGTATCGAGGTCACACGTTGAGTGGCAAATATTTTAACTTTTCTTTTAGTCTTCCATAAACTCAGCATGGATAACCAGTCAGGAAAGGCTCCTCTGGCCACTGACACCTTGTCCAAGGTTTGATTCATTTGCTGCTGAAGTCAGAGGAGATTTTTCACTTGGAGTTCAAAGCTCCGATATTAATTTATACTGCTGGTACAATTTATTTCCCCTTTTTGTCCATTGTTTTTGGTGCAGGCAAACACCAAAACTCCTTAAATATAAGATGCTCTCCATGTTTTCTTTGGTTTGCACTGGAAGAAAAATGTGATAATGCCCCTTGCTCTGTTATTGGACATGAGATTTTCACAAAATTTACACCAGAGCTGTCTTTTCACAAGGAAACCAATCCTCCAATGAACTGCTCACCTTGGACACTCCCAAATGTCAGAGGTCTGGCCTAACACAACCAAAATGATGTTTTTAAGAAAATTTCTTCCTCACAAGTATTTCACAGGCCCCCAGGTCACAGCTCTGCAATGTTTTAATCCTGAGACACAACAGAATCCTCTGGGAGGGGTTGATGCCACCAAGAACCCTGTGAGACCCCAACTTAACTCAGAATATTTGACAAGGTCACAACTTCTTTATCAGAAAATTAAGTTAACCCTGCAGCAAGGAGTTTCTGGTTTCAAACTGGAGTTTTAAAGCTGATATTTATAAAACTGGAGTTTTAAAGCTGATATTTCAAGACTCCAGTGATGTCCCTCTCCTGTTTTGTGTGTGTCTCTCTCTGGCTGCTGCCCCAGAGAGGAGAACAGGGCAGCACACAGCTCCAAGCTTGTCCCTCAGAAGGAATTTCTTGATGGCTTTCCTTGGCCTGCCACATCCCCAGCTCCAAAAAACCCTCTGCAATTTAGTATTTGAATATGATTTGGATGGAGGAGATGAATTTTATTGTGGCACTTTGCCAGAAATTGATACCTAGAGGGAGAAAACCCAAAAAACGTGGTTGCAGGTTTATTTTTGTTGACAGAGGAGGAAGAATATTGTTTGTTTATTTCCATTTTTTTTTTCCCTGAGGACAACAAATAGGAAACTCCCAAAGCTCTTGAAGAACCACCAAAATAAATCAGAGATTCAGCTCAGCTGGGTTGGTTTGCCCTTTCAGCCCTGTCAGACTGGCCGTGTTTAGTGCTGGGAAGGTTTAAATGGAAGCTGTGCTCCCCAGTGGCTCAGCTGGAGTGTCCCAGTGCAGGCACAGAGATCCAGCCCTGCTGCTCCTGACTGAGAGGGGCAGAGGCACCAATGATAACCTGGAACATGGAAAGGGTGCAAATCACACAGCTCTGGTGTGCAGCTGGCTGCCAGGGGTGGGGAAGGGTCTCCAAAGGAGCAGAGAATTCTCCTTGTGGAGCTGGAGCATCTCCAAACCTTGGGTTAAATGAAGATGCAGAACTCCCTAGCATTGTGCCTGTGCTCGTTTGACCAAGGGATGATGGAAAAATCAACCAGAGGTCCCTTGCTGGGTGAATTCTGAACCCCAAATAATCAACACCACCTATTCCGATGGACTAAACTGCCCCTATTTTGGCTCCTCAGTCACCATTGCCCAAGAATTAAACCCAGACTGTCTGCAGGAAAAGCTAATCCAAGGCTGGATGCTTGCTTGTAAATAAATCTTGGTGCTAATCCAATATTGCCACCACTCAGAAGCAGCTTGTTATGATATTTGTTATTTAAGAGATTATTTGACTAAAAAAAGAAGACGATCGTAAGTTTGCTGTGTTTGATCTAAAAAAACCCCACAAACAAATCTCACTGAGCCTATCTGCAAACATGCTGAATTTTGGAGGATGAAAGGCAAGGCAGGAGAAGGTCATGCCTATTAATTTCAATCCTTGTGCAAACCCAGCATATTCCACACTTGCCTTGTAAGATTTGTGGCATTTGGGTAAATAATTTGTATTCCTTTCATGCCATTTACAGCCTCCACGCTCTGCATTGCTGAGTGCATTGCAAGTGGGGTCTTTTGCAATGCTGATGCCCCTCAGTTAATTCAAACATGATATTTCAGGTTTCTAATTTACTATTTCCATCACATTAGCTCCACTTAAGTTGGTGAAATCCTACAGAATTTGTCAGGTCTGTTGATAGGATTGGATGTTTTTTATGCTTTCCACTATAAATTTGTACCTTGACATCGCAATAATGTGGCAAAATCCTGAGATATTTGAACAATTAAAATGGAATTGGGAAGATTTGAGAGGAGCAGGACACTCCCATCCCATGAACAGAGGGTGAGGGATTTGTGTGCAGCCACAGGGTGGGACAGGAGCTCCTCACCCACTGCCAGCCCTCTGCACATCCTGGCTGCATTCACCCCACGGTAATACAGCTGGCAAACAGGAACAAAAAAGTCTCCTTTCATCTTAGGATAAAACCCAGTGCCTGCTGAGCTCCTGCGTGAGTGCAGAGAGAAGGGAGAGCCCAGCCAGGCCGGTGTGGAATCAGCACCTCCACCTGGGCAGCAAAGCTCGAAGCCAGGTTCAGCTGTCCTGTCACTGCCAGGGCCGCAGAGGGGCTGCAGGGACACTCACAGGGCAGCACAGGCCACCACCACCACAGGGTGTTTTCCCTCTGTGTTTTCTCACTGCCTCAGGCCAGAAATCCATCCTGGCTGGGAGGATTTGCAGCCCGAGATGAAGAGTTTGGTGCTGGTGGCAGGGGAAGCTCTGGGGGTGTCTCTCTCTCTCTCAGCAATGCCTGTCCTGTTCCGTGGCATTTCTCAGCCAGCATTTCTTCTCTCACAGTCTGCACAGGGATGCACGCACTGTGAGCCTTCTGCTGGGCTTTGAGAATTCCCTTTGAATCCGTGTTCCACTCTGGGGAGAGGGAGGTGAGGGGAGACCCTGTGGGGACGGCAGAGCAGCAGAGCCCAGGGGCTGTCCCCAGGCTGTGAGCAGGGACAGGGGCAGGGCTGGGGAATGGGGCCTTGGGGAGCAGCAATCACCCCTGAGCACTCTGTGCCACCCAGCAGGGCAGGACCTGGCACCTCCCTGTCCTGCTGGGGGCTCAGCAGCAGCGCGCAGGGCAGGAGGGAGGCACTGGGTACAGCCAGGGAAGGGACTCAGGGACGAGATGGAGAGGTAATCAGGGATGGATGGAGATCAGGAGGTAATTAGGGATGGAGATCAAGAGGTGATTAGGGATGGATGTACAACACTGATCCTTTAAGTGGGCACTGATGAGTTGTGTGGTGTTCATCAGCTCTGCTTACAGCAGGTGGGACATGCTGCTGAGGAAAAACTGATGAGGAAATGCTGCTGAGAAAGAAAGGCTGCTGAGGAAAAGCTGCTGAGGAAAAACTGATGAAGAGATGCTGGTGAAGAAATGCTGCTGAGGAAATGCTGATGAGGCGATGCTGATGAGGAAAAAGTGCTGAGAAAATGCTGATGAGGAAATGCTGATGAGAAGGAAATGTTGAGAAGGAAATGCTGATGAGGAAATGCTGAGGAAAAGCTGCTGAGGAAATGCTGCTGAAGAGATGCTGCTGAGGAAAAACTGCTGAGGAAATGCTGGGGAGGAAATGCTGGGGAGGAAATGCTGATGAAGAAATGCTGCTGAGGGGATGCTGCTGAGGGGATGCTGATGAGGAAATCCTGAGAAGGAAATGCTGATGAGGAAATGCTGAGGAAATGCTGATGAAGAGACGCTGCTGAGGAAAAACTGATGAGGAAATGCTGAGGAGGAAATGCTGCTGAGGAAATGCTGCTGAACAAATACTGCTGCTGAGGAGATGCTGCTGAGGAATGTTTTCCTGCTTTGCCTGCAACAGGATTCACTGGAGAGGGCTCTGTCAGGAAATGAAGGTGAAATAAGAGCTCATCCAGCAGCTCTTGGGGCCATCCATCAGTGCTGCAGGCACAGGGGATCCTGTCTGTGCTCGGGGAATGCTCTCGTTAGCGCAGGGAGGAGCGGCTGAATGAAGCACTAAAATGGGAATTTGAACACTAATTACACGACTCCCTGACATAACAGTATCAACAGCAATTTGCTGTTCCATCTTCATTTGCTAAACACCAAGCCCACGCTCATTAATTAGGGCTGTGATCAGCCAGCAGCACAAACAGAGCAATTTTACTCTGCTGGGTGTATCCATTGGTGTCAGTGTCACCTGCTGCTGTGCCTGCAGAACTGGACACCACACACGCAACCTGGCTCACACTCCAGCCCTATCAAACACTCCCTGCCTGGGAACAGCCTCCCAAGATCAAATCTGGCTTAGCTCTGCTGCAGAGAAATCTATATGCATATGGATTCAGACCTGCTGGTGCATTATCTCATTTCACATTGGGTTTTCCAGAAACTTCCACTCTGTACAGGTTCTCAGCTCAGGAGAAGGGATTGGAATTGGTAAGGCTATGAGGGGTTGGGGGCTGCATTGTGAATCTGAAGTGACCATGAATTAAACATTGATGTGTTCACAGCTTTACTGACTCTCCTGTGAGGGACCCTCAGACATCAATCTGTTTTCAGAGGTGGATTCCCTCCCAAACCCCACGGGCACAGATCAGCCCTATCCCATGAGCTGCAGCCCCATTAATTTGTGCCACAGGATTAATTTGTGCCACAGGTACATTAATTAATTTGTACTACAGGTACATTCATTAATTTCTGCCACAGGTACATTAATTGGTACCCTGCTCAGGGTATTTACACCCTGACCTTGTTCTGGAGCAAAAGCATTGACAGGCAGGGAGGTGCAGGTGAGGAATTCTGCTCTGAGGCCCGACATGGCTGGTTTGGTCACTGCAATGTGTTTAAATTCATTGTTTAAATTCAAAGCCAGGAGATCAAATTGGGATGAAGACTCCACCACCCGCCCAGGCAGCTCCTTCTAATGTTTCATTCTGGTGCAGCAGCAAAGATCACAGAGAATTTCTCATCAATGTTCTTTCATCTGGGAAAAAACCCTTTTACCTCACCCAAAACCAATGCCAGAAGATGCCAGCAAGGACTGACCCCTTTACACAAACTGAAAATATTTAGAATTTCTCTTCAAAGGCAATATTCCTCCTGCTGAGCACACTCTGTCTCCTCCACTTTTCCCTATTTCTGAGCTGAATTGAAGTCTGAGTCCTTCACAGAAGTTTTTTCCCCCTCCCACCTAAGGAAAACCCAATTTTTGGGAGCAGAAGATCACAGGCAATTACAGCTTCATCATGGATGCTGCAGCTGGGAGGGGAAATCTTCCCAAACATCCAGGCACGGTGTAAAAGCCTCCTGAAACCGTTCAATTTCCAGCAGAATAGAGGTGGGAGTTTATAGAGGCTCTGCGAGCCTGGGGAAGGTGATAGGAGAAGGAGCCAGACTTTTATTTGCATTATTTTATTCTTGTGCAAACCCAGCAAAATATGGGATTGACCCTGAGTGAAAGAAGCCTCAGCTGCAAATTCAGTGGAGAGTTTATTTTTGAAAGATGCAGCTTTTACCTGTGGAGAATTTCAGCCCTGTTTAGTGTCAGCTCCTTTATTACTAAATCTCTGCCAGAGATTGGGCAGTCCTTTCAAAAGGAGGCAATTTTCGTGGTGTTTAGACCAAATTTCAACTTCACTTGGCACAGATGGAAACTTCAGAGACTTCTCACAAGGCCAAACTCTGAAGATTCTTCACGTTTATGGTGGCTTTATGTTGTTACATCTGCAAAAATAAAACAAAAATTGAGAAAAATACGATTTTTCCTCAATTGCAATTAAGTCATAGAAAGAAAAATTAAAATATTAAACCTAGAAGGAAAATCCAAGAAATGAACATCAAAATCACCTTTCAGGGACTAAATTCAGACAAGGTTCAGAGCCTGTATTAAATGTTGGGCATGTGAGTATTGATCTTAATTAAACAGATGTGATACAGGAAGAGATCAAGGGCTCACCACTCCTCAGAGATAAATGGAATAAATATCTTTGTGTTAAAGTGCACTGTCCGTTTTCTCCAGGAATTCCTGCAGCTTGCCTACAAAGGAGCACAGGGATGCTTTGGAAGGAGATGGTTCTGCTGCTCAGCTGGAGCTGGAACACAAAACAAAGGATGTGGCAGAGTCTGAGTGATTCCCAAGGCAAGTCCAGACCCACCGAGAAGCAGGAGAATACAGCAGCAAAAAAAGGGAAAGAGAAAAACCCCTGAGAGCTGAAATTCTGCAAAAAAAAAAAAAAAGGATGGCTACAGAAGTCAAATAATGTGGGTTTTGAATCAGCAAGGAGTGGTGCCAGCAAAAAAAAAAAAGAAACTCAGAGGGATTTCTTTTTTTTCCATTCTTTTCCCAGACAATATCTTCTTCTCCAGCTCTTGGTGCCTTTAAATAGTTGTCTTTGAAGTTGGGCAAAGCAGACTGGCCACGAATTGTAGCATAGAAATTTGAGGGATAGTGCTTGAAAATGAAACCTAAGTGGGGTAAAGAAGGAAAAACTGGTATGAAATGAATTCTTTTTGATATTCTAAAAAAATTATCAATTATAAACACATCTGCCACCAACCTTTCTACCCTTTCTCCCCCCTTTTCCTCAAAATAAAAGTTACTTTTTCATTTACAAATAAATGGGGTTTTATGCAGTTTCTGCTAGTTTATGTCTTGAATTCCCACATCTGAAAAATCCGGACAAATATTCCCACATCAGCTGGAAAAACTCCAGAGAATTCAGTTAAAAAACAACCCAAAAATCAACAACAAAGCTGCCTTGTCCCAGAGAGGAGTTGCATGAGGCTCAAGAAAGAAGGTTTGGCCATGTATAAAAAAGAGATTTGAAAATGCATTTATCTCCAATATTAGCTGTGAATCTGATTAGACCTGTCTGGGTTCTCATCTCTTGGCTTTTTATGGCAGGAAATGAACCCAGAGATCCCTGAATGTTCCAGGGAAGTTGGTCCCAGGGCTGTGCCTCCAACTTCCATTGCAAATATATCTACCATAATTGAATTCAAAGAATTAATTATTAAAAACCACCTTATTAAGAGTGGTTTTATCTACCAGTTTGTTCTGTGGAGGGGCTCTGGGGTGGCTGGGAGGGTTTTTCATTGAGAAAAGCCATTTTTCAGCGCTTTGGAAGAAACCCTGAGGTCCCATCCGAGCTGGCACAGGCTGAAGTGATGGAGAAATCTTAGAGGGCCTCAGTGGGTGTTAAACTGGAGGAGAAAGCACCTAAAAATACTGCAGCTCAACAAAGGAATCCTCCTTTTTTCAGCTGGAAAAACGGCCTTGAACTGGAACAAATCTCAGCACGGAGCAAGGTGAATCTGCTGGCCAAACGTTCAGGGAACAAAAGAGCAACAGAGCTGATGGAGCCAGGCCATGGCAGCAGAAATAAAGATTAAAATCTGAGGAACTCGGAGAAATTATGGCAACAGAAATAAAGACTAAAATCTGAGGAAGCTGGAAAAATTATGGCAACAGAAATAAAGAATAGAATCTGAGGAAGCTGGAAAAAGTATGGCAAGAGAAATAAAGATTAAAATCTGAGGAACCTGAAGAAATGATGGCAAGAGAAAAGAGGAATAAAACCTGAGAAAGCTGGAGAAATTATGGCAAGAGAAAAGAGGAATAAAACCTGAGGAACCTGGAGAAATGATGGCTGAAAAGTTCATCAAAAATTCATCGAAACAATCAAGAAACTTTCACACAGAGAAATTAAAGGAAACTCTCAACTTCAGAGCAATTTTGGTTCTAAGCAGAAATGGGAACATCTGTTAAGTGCTGAAGCAACTTTTCTTTTTATTTTCCCATAAAGAAATTATCTGTCACCCCAGCACTGTGTGTGTCTGTAAGAAACCAGGCTGGGATAAGCAGCAGTGATATTTCTCATGGAATAGAAGAACCAGGGAAAGGATTCTGATTATTCAGCCCAACTGCAATGTTGGACCACGTGCAGCACAGGTTTTCTTCGTGGAATATAAGGGAAAAAAATCCAAACTAAATTTGATTTCACAAAATGAGTTTGGGTAATGTAGACTGAGTTATGTGGCAGGGTAGGCAGGCACTGATAAAGGACACAGAAATGGGAATGAGGAAAGGACAGGAAATTTCCCAAAATTTCCCAGTGTGTATTGGCAGCCACAATGGGGAGGTGATAAACCACATTTTGTTCTGCCTCCTAAATGCAGCATCTCAACAACTTCCCTCCAAATGCCCCTGAATTTTGGAGAAAGCCACGCTTTGAACTCGCAGGAAATGGCATCAAATCAAATATTGAGTTCTACCGAAATTTACCAGCTCTAAATGCAAATTGCTCTTTTACTTTTCCATCATTAAATGTAGCATTTTAACCCCAAATCCATCTGACTCACAATTTTTTTTCACACACGAGCAGATGGTATTTTAGTTGCAAATAAATGTGACTTCTCTTCAGGATGTTTCATCCGTAAATATAAAAAGAGGAAGAAGAAAATTTCTTTTTTTCCAGACCTTTTACTTGAGTTTGGACAGGGCGGAATGGAGCAGAAGGGAAATTCGTGTTTGAATTCTTGTTGGGGTCGGGTTTTGTACACTCACAGAGCCAGACAATTCCCGCATTTAAATCCAGGGAAAGTTTCACATCCACTCATTTTTTGAGAGCCTCAGGGACTCCATCCCTTCCCTGGGGTGTCTGTTCCAGTGTTTTTCCACTCCTCGGGGCAGGAATTTTTCCTGATACCCGACCTGAGCCTCCCCTGGTGGGACTTGAGGAGGTTTTCCCTTGTCCTGTCCACCAGGATCTGCTCAAACCTGAGCTTTCCCCTCTTCCCTGTGAAACCTGGACCAAGAGCCCTCTTTGTCCTCCCGGGAGGAGCAGTTGGAGGGAGGAAATTGAATTCCACATTTCCTTTTCAGCCCTTTAATTTGTTTCTGTTCCGCTTTTAGGTGCTTTGATTGAAACCCATTCAAAGAACCCCACCCCTAAATCCAGGTTCTATTCATGCTCTAGGTGAACATTAGGCTGAAATAATCAATAACAAACAGTTTCTCACTATTGTTGTACCAACATGTTGTGAATAGATACAAATAATTTCATATAAATACAGATACACCCCCTCATTAACCATGGATGGAGAAACACTTTAAAAATCCCTCTCATTTTGAAAAAAAAGTTCAATAAAGCAGCAGGGATCACTGTACTTTGGGATGATTTTGTGCTGTCAGAGCTGTTTTCTGCCATGCAGTCCCATTATTTTTGCAGATGCCAGGACAGGCAGCATTTATCATCCCCTGCCCCCCTGAGCAGGCACAGACCCATCCCTCTGCTCTCTGAGCTCCACTCCTGCTTTTATTTATTTTGGGAGCATCCACTCCATCCCTCAAATTTAGCTTGTCTGGGAGAGCAAAAAGCCCTGTATTCAGATAGATGGGGAGGATTTTGCACTGTGCATTTACAAAAATGTCATTTTTCATCACTTAATTGGAGCCAATCCCGGCCCAGTGTTGGGATGGTTCTCTGTTGATGGTAACGAATTGTGACAGCAGAACAAAAGTGGGTGACAAACGCATCATGTCCCAATTAGCAAATCTCCCCCTGCTGCTGTTGGAGGGGAATGAAAGGCAGGCCCACTCTGAAATGATCCATTTTGGTGAGGAAGTCATTGCAAAGGTGATTTTCCACCCTCTGAGGGAGTAACCCAGCCCTGGAAATGCCTGTCAGGGGTCTCACAGGGAAAAATGAGGTTTTCCTTCTAAAATCTCATTTTCCTGTAAGGACTGAGCATTCCATGCTCCTCTTCCCTTTGGACACGCAGTGAGGCTGCAGGGAGCAGAGCAGGGTTGCTCTGCCAGGCACTGCATCACTGATGAAATCGGCATTTGTGGCAGGGCCACTGCCTGCCTGGCCTAAAGCTCGGCCTCAACAAATTGGGAAGGCAAAGTGGAGCCACCCAAGTGGAGCTGCTGAGGATGAGAGAGAGAAACAGCCTGGATAATCCTTGGCAATTATTATTATTCAGGGAACACAAGCTTGGAGCAACCAAAATCTCCCAGTTCTTTGAGCACAGAGAATCATTTTGACAGGGAAATTGATATTTGGGGGATCTTTCATTCTGACTTCTTGTAAATGAATTGTTTTGCCTTCCCATGGGAAAGGAGGTCAAGAAGGAAATCAGAGTTGGGGGAATCAAGTACTCGAAGTTCAAGTACTGCAAACACTAAAGGCTTCCTCAGAAGCAGTAAAACCCCACAAAAATGGCATTATTTTAACTTTCTCTGTAATAATGGGCTGTGCTTTCATTGCCAGCCTTTCAGGGTAATGGCATTACCAGACTGAGGTAATATTTGAAATATTTATGACACAGAGCTTGCCTGAATATGTTGTTTTTATGTAATTAAGGGCTGTGTTTGACATGGATTAATGCTCATGGAAATGTGGTATATTGGATGTTTTGGTAAATATTTCCTTGCTCATTCTCCATGCTATTTTATGCTGTTTTTAATGAAACCATCAAAAATATTTACAAATCTGCTCCTGAAATGGCAGCTTTTGATGTCTTAATTTTCCCATGAAGTATGGTTGGCCTTCATTAGAATTCAGGATTTTAAGACTCTTGCTTATAATCCCTCTATATAATTTACATGGAGCTTAAAACGAATAAACAAAACCTTTCCTCCGTGGTCTCTGTGAGAGCACAGAGCTTTGTTTGGCTGGGTTTTTTTCAGTTTTAATTAGAATATTTCTGCAGAGCACAGGGATGTGCTGAGGTGGAGCTGCAGAGGGAGAGGTGCATTCAGTTCCTGCAGATGTGCAGCACACACCTGGATTTCAAACCCAGACACATTCCTTAGGATTTGATTTCCTGTTTAATGGATGGGGAGTCCCTGCTCCTTGCAGGCACCTCCCTCCCCGAGCAGGGGTTAATTGGGGATTTCTGCACCCGGCATTTCCCTCTGCCTGTCCAACAGCTCAGCAATTAACCCGGGTTCAGGACAGAACAAATCAGCCATTTGTTCTCACATTTCAGCTCCAAGTCTTTCTCCTGAGTGTCTGACAAACCTTGAGGATTGTGCCTTAAACCCTAGAAGGTGAATAATTGTTTCCTAGGCAGCATATTTGTACATGTCTCATTTTTTTTAAAGACAAATGATGCTCTGCACTCCCAAGATGAGCCTGGAAGCTTTCTGGACCCCTTCTTCAAGGTGGGAGAACCACTCCATAACCCCAATTCCTCTGCTTTTGCCACTCGAATTGAAACTGGGATAATTCCAAGGAGGCATCCAGTGACCTGCAATCATTCAAACTTTTTATAAAGAAACCAAAGGAAGATGCTGTGAATCCTGCAATCATTCAAACTTTTTATAAAGAAACCAAAGCAAGATGCTGTGACTCCCCTCTGAAGTTTCACAGAGTATTTAACCTTAGGGTGGTGCTTGCAAGCTCTGAGAAAATGATTCCCAATTAATGATTTATCCAATGGCTTTAATTTGGTTTCTTCCTTTTGCAATATCTATAATCAGATTGGGATTTTTCTCTCGTGCATTTGTTGCTTAAAACTGTTTCACAAATTAATTTAGCAATTTGCTGTAGCCCCAGTTATTTGGTCAGCACAGGAGATGTTGTTTTGCCAGTGGGAGTTTGGATAAAAGGTGGAATTTGGGAAGGTGAGGCCCAGGCAGGTGCAGGCACCTCAGCAGGACACAAAGGTGAAACACAGAGATGGCACCAAGGCTTTTCTCTTTGAATTAGAATCAACCTTTATAAAAGATTACATAAAAGATTTCATAAAAGCCACCGCATTCTGTTAATTCTTTGTTTTAATATTAGCCTCAGAGTTCAATTTTGGTAGTTAATAGAGTAGAAGAAATGGAAATTTTTTTTATCAATACCCATTAGGAGAAGCAGACACTTGCTAGGAAGCAAATTTGCTGTTTCACTTTTCATTAATTCACCTGCTGTGTATTTACACTCTGTGTACAAAATCCAGAAACCTCTTCAGCCATCAGTGCAGGGCTGGGGATCCTCTCCAGAGCCCTGGGGTTTGCCCTTCAGAGCAGCACCCTCAGTCTGAGGCCAGAAGAATTATTATTATTTTTTCTCATGTTAAATCAGCTCCAGCAATCAGCTGAGCTGCCCACAGCCATCCCGAGCCTTTGAACTGTTTATTTGTTACAACTAATCCATGGCTTTGTTCTTTCCTGGTCCAAGCCCTGCTTTGAACCTTTTTCCTTGTAGGATTTGGGTTCGTCACTTATTCCCCCAAAAGCTCTTTCCTGTTCTGACTTTATTCAGCCAAAATTTGGAAAGGACCTTGAAGAATTTGGCCTCCATCATGTAAATAAACATTTATTGTCCATGGAATTCTCTACAGGCCAGCCCAGAGCTCTGAGTGCCACATCCAGTTTTTCCCTGGACACTTCAAGGGAGGAAAAGGGAAGAGGAAGAGGAAGAGGAAGAGGAAGAGGAAGAGGCGCCTCCATCTCTGCTGGCTGAGCTGGGAAATGGGGCAGTGTCTGCTCTTTTTCCAGAGAGGAAATGTAAAAGAGAATTTGGATCAAGACCTACCAGAAACCTGACGTCAGGAAAAGTGAAAACCACTCCGAAGGTTCCATCAAATATTGGGAAATTATTTTTCCTTTCTCTTCTGCCTGAGGCAGAAGAATCAAACTGGTGCCTTGTTAATTAGCAGAGAGCTGGCAGAGCGTGGCTTTGCAGATGAACAAAGATTTTATTAATAAACCTTTCCCTGTCCAACATCCTTCCTTTGCTCAGGGCAGAGAGAGGCTCTCGTGGCAGTGGAGGAGCTCTTTGTGAGAGCCTGGATTCTCTGCATTTGAAGTTGAGCTCCCCGTTTCATTGCACACATTTCATCCAAATATCAAACTGAACCAGCCCTTCTGAAAACATTCGCAGGTAAAAGGAGCACGGCTTTGGGGTGGAAAAGAGATCTGTCATCCCACTTCAGAATATTCTTTTTTATTTTTTTATAATTTTAACGTGTCAGGTGCACAGAGATCGCATTCATTTGCTCTTGGAAAGGTGAAAATTGGCATTTTGGGTTCACTAAAGCCCAAAGTGACCCTGGTTTGTGTCACTCATTTGTTGCCAGCCCATGGGAGTGGCGTTGTTTTGAGCAGGATGATGAAATCATCACCAAATTCACTCCATCATCTGCCCTGGTGCTCCTTAAAATGGAAACTGGGGAACACAGGAATGCCAAGGAAAAAGATTGAAATCTTTGGAGAGAAGGGTAATTTTACAGGAAAATCTGTGCATTTAATACACTGAAAACCAAGGTTGTTGTTTAATATGAGAAAGGATCCCTGAATATTGCCAAGGGCAGTGAGTCCTTGCCCAGCCCTTCCAGGCTGGGAAATGGAAAAAACCAGAATTTTCCTGGGCTGTGAATTGAATTTTGTGTGTATAAAAGACTGTTAGCTGGAACTAGATGATCTTTAACATCTACAATCCTATTCTATGATTATGAAAATGGGAAATTTATTTTCATTGTTCTCATGCAGTGATTTTGAATTTGGACTGATCTGCAACAAAGACACCACCCAGAAAACACAGCCTGCACTTGGCAGACCTCTGCAATTTCAGCACTTCTCTTATTCCCTTCTCCTGAAACCAAATTTTTACAAAGTGTGTTTTAACACTGGGGTGTGACTAGAATATCCCTTACCCACACCTTAAGATAGGTAACATTTGCTTTTGCTTTGAGCTAACTCAGATGGGAATTTTCTCCAAGTCTGAAGGTTTGTTTAGAGCCCTTAAACACAATTTCATGCTCGAGCCAGTCAGCCTGACAAGCTCCATTTTGGTTTCCTGCAACACCATCAAGCTGCTCCAGTTTCACTTAAAAGGTTTAAGACCTGAGCCAGTAAAAAAACCTGAAACCAGTGAAAACACCCAATTGCCTTTTTCTTCCTCCAGCTCAGACATTTCCAGCCTGGCTCCCACTCTGCTTCTGTGGGAGAGGGAAAAGTTTCCATTGCAGCTTTTCCAGGAGGTCACATCCACTCAGGAGAGCTTTAAGCCTCAGAGTCTTTAGCACCGACTCAGCTGTTTGAAAAATCACATCATTTCCCCCCAAAATAATTTTGCTTCAAGCGCTCTTTTCCCATGGAAGGGGATGTTTCAAGGAGCATTTCAATCCTCAAGACAATTTGCACCTTCAACAACAATCCCAGCTCCAACCATCCGTGCACCAAGACATGGGGATATCAAAACTGGCCAAATTCCAGCTTTTAAAACTGTTTTTCTGTCTCTGCTTCCTGAAGATCCACCAAAAAGACAGAACTGTCATTATTCCTAATGCAGGTTTTCAATCAGATAATCACATAGGTCTTCTTCAGAAGATCAATATTTTAAATTAATAGCTAATATTTGTAATTTTCCTCTAGTTTTTGACTACCAGACATAAAAAGCACAACAGTAATTCCTGCTGAAGTCCCTTTGTTTGTCTCTTGAGAAAAAAAAAAAACAAACCCAAAATAAATTCCTCTTCCACACAACCCTTCCCAAGGACTCCAGGATTTACACTTCAGGATTTGATGGCTTCAGGATTTGATTTGTGTAAGGAAGAGTTTGTCCTTTTATTAGTCAACAAGGCTGGTTTGACAGCTTTGTCTAATTATATGATGTATTTTATATTCTTTATTTTAACTCACTGACATCCAACGATTGAGCAGAGGTCAGGTGGGAGGCTCAAGGATGAGCCAGCACTTGTTTCATATTTCATCTTTCAAAGCCAATAACAAATGGCACCTTCTCCCCAGCTGTCTGTCAGCAAAAGGAAAGAAACCTCATATAATAATAAACGGCATTTTCTGTTAAACTTCTCAGAGGGGAAAATCTAAAGAGGAAAATATGGATTAAATGGTGTTCATTTAAAACAAACTCAATGAAAACAGGAGAAATACCTATTCTTTCAGTTATCTGTGTTTGTGGTAATTGCATTTTAAATTAAACTGCATAAAAACAGGGAAGAAGAAAGCATTTGGAAGACTGAAAAAAAAAATCATGGAGTGATTCCAAGTCTATCTCAGTGAAACATCTTCCTTTTTGTAATGGATCAGTACACCAGGATGGAATAAATCCTTTGGTTCTTTCTTAAACACTGACACTCCTGTCCTCACCTAAAGTGCTCTCTGGTTCCATCCAAATTAAGGATTTGCTCTCTGCGTGATCTCACTGGCCTGAAAACCGAGCCTGATACAGAAATTCTGATTTTCCAGCACATCCTGGAGATTTTTTTTTTTAAATGTCTTTTATTTTTGTACCTGAGCCAGTGATGAGCTCTGCACTGCATCCACCTGGCAGCTCTTCAATGCTTCCTGTTTTACAGGCTGCTGCTTACCTAAAAAGCTTTGTTGTTTCTTGCAGATTGAACTGATTTCAAGCACTTTCCATGCTTTTGTATGAAAATGAGCTGTGCAATTGCTGCAATTATCTCAGCCAGCATGGGAAGGGTAAATAACCTCATGTCAGCCCTTCTGCCCCACTGGCTGATACCTTTTATTCTGGAATATTTCTTTATTTCTCAGAGTGCAAATTGGTTGCTTGATTTCAATACAGCCTTGCTAGAGTGAAAAAAAAAGAGATAAAATTAAAGTTCTCGGCTTTCTTACTGACCATTTCTCCACAATTTTCATATATGTGTGTTCAAGGTTGTGTCAATTAAACTCTTCATATTATAAGCAGCCAGTGATTCTGTCTTGGAAAATAAGTTTAGTTATGGATTTGACTTCATAACTTATTCAAATTGCTTGGGACGTGCTTTCAGAATCACTTGTGCGTAATCTAAAGCTTTGGAAATAAAAACATTGCTTTATTGTATTTTCATTAATTCTGAAAATCCCATGATCCCATTTTCTCTGTCACCATGGCGGGATAAAAGAATTCCCATTGTGAAATGTTCTTTCCTGACGAACCCATTAAAGTGCAAGTCTGTATTTCATCAAATATTTCTTCATTCACGTCCCCAGAGTGCAGCACGACTTTCTTTGCATCACTTTGAGTTCCAGCAAACAGAATTTACAGGGGGAAATATTCTCCAAAGCTCTTTTCAGCATTGGGGCTGGGGAAGATCAATGTCATTTAGCACAATTTGCTAATTGGGGATGATTGAGGGTGAACAAAGGGAGACAGATTTAGAGTCGATCGAGGCTTTTGTTAAAATACTGGAGAGTTTGGAGGGAGTTTGGAGAAGAGAAACCAAAGCAAATATTGAAGTGAAAAACCCCTGCAGCTGTTGAGAGTGGATGAATTTTGTGAATAGAAACGCTCAAGATTCCAAATCAGGCAGCAGAGGAAAATCAGGTGTACACTGAGTACCGAGAGCCAGAATTCCCCACATTTTCCCAAGGGGAACGACAGATCCTTGATAATTTGGTTGAAATTTTAGGGGGAACAGGGTGAGAAAAGGGCCAACATGCAAAATCTTTTAATTTGAACATCTCTCTGAAGCATTTCTGTGCTCGGTGACAGGGAAGGAGCTGGTGCCTCTCACTTTGGCCAAAGCGAGCACAGATTCCCTGCCCATCCTGCATTCCAAGCTTTGTTTTTAACACAGAGAATTTTGCTTTGGGGCAGGTTATTAGAGCTGTTTTAGGGGTGTCAAAGAGCACCAATGTGGAGCCCTAAAAATCCAGTTTCAGCTGCCTGCAGAGCCTGCTAAAAACACATTAATTCCTAAACACTTCGGGGCAAGAGAAGAAAAATCATGTGGGAATTTTCTGTTTTCCTTAATTCAGTCACTTTGATCACTGAAGAGCAGCACAGAGCAGAGGGAAGATTCTCTACAGTCAGTGGAGAAAGGAAAAAAAATATTTCTAGAGGGAGATTTGTCCATATTCTTTTGGGATGGAAGTAATCCCTTCTGGAGATGCCTGTCCTACAACCCTTACCTTAAAATAATGCAATTATTTTAAAAGATTGTGAAAACTTCACCCTCTTTGTGCCTGAGGAGTTTGAAACATGCAGCAAAAATATTGAAATAGCAGTAAATAAAACCAAAATTTTACACGCACAGATTGAGTGCTGCGACTGAGAGACCTGTTTCTATCACTGGAGCCTATTAATCACAGTAATAAACACAGCTTTTTCCCTGCTAAATTTGTGTTAAATTCATTAAATTTACTTATTAGACAGATTTAAAGGGTGTGAGTTGGGCCGCACTATTGAATTGTGAGAATCTATAAAAAACATGTTCATAAACAGAGCATAAAACATGTTCATAAACAGATTTTAAAGCAAAGGAAAGTTCAGTCCCCTCTCTCCCAGAGCAGATTTTTTATCCTGAGGACATCAGTACCAGGCAGCACAACCACCCTGTGCTCAAAGCATTCCTGCCCAGACTGCCTAAACAGCACAAATCAAAATACTTCAATTGTCAATGATTTTTCCCTATAGGGTGGGAAGATGAGGTGAATAGTCACTAATGCAGGGGCTGGAATCCAATAAGACAGAAACTTTCATACAATATACTTTATTGCAAATCAAATGTTATTGCTTTTAGCACAGCACTTATAAACTGCTTTCTTTTTTCCCCTCCCAAACTGCCATAACGCCTAAAATTTAACCTCTTTCAGAACAGAAGCAGCAGGAAAGAATAGCAACAAATTTTTGGGCTTGGTTCTGAGAATGTGTCATGAATATAACACTGAATGCAGTCCTAGGGAATAGTAAGTGATAATCAAGCTGTCAAATGACATTTTAAATCCTCACATGGAGCTCCATTTCTCTAATCCAAGCCTGGATGAAACTGTGCAGGATTTAGGAACGATTCTGTGAGACCCCAGTGACTTGATAGAGGAACTTTTTGGGTTCATTGCCACCAGAGGATCAGCAGGGCACAGCCTCCACAATCCCAGGAGCCAGCAGGGGAATTTCCTGGCCCTTGGGGAGCCCAGCCTGGCCTCTCCCCTGCCCTAAAACCAAAATTCCACTGCCAGCACCTCCCCGGCCTGCCCGTGCTCCCAGCGCTGGCTGCACAAACACCTCCTGCCAAATCCCACTTTATTTCCTACTCTTTGCTCAGATAAATGCAAATCAGCACAAGGGCATGGGGAGCTCTTAATTAAAGCAGGGGAAACTTCAGTCAGGGCGACCCTGGATTTATGAGCTGGAAAAGGGATCAGTTCTGTGCATCAATTTCACCTGGAGTGGGTTTGGTTTGTGGCCTGGAGCTGTCCAAATGCTGCTGTTTTCAGCCAGAAACAAACTTAGATAAACTTGCTCTGTTTCTCAGGGTGTTCATGGGCGTTCCAAGGTCCCTTTTTAGTTTGGGTTTAATGCTGCTCTCCGTTCCTTCAGAGTGCTGCCAAGGATCAGTGCTGATCCCTGGAACTCTGAATGCACCAGAGGCAGCACACAAGTGATTCCCAGAGACCTTTCCCTGCAAAATTTCTGTAAAATTCCCTGTAAAATGAGAGTTCCAGCTCTGAGCTGAGCTGACTTCATCCACAAAATCCCAGCTCAGAGACTCCAGCCCTGAGCCCTCTGCTCCAGCTCCCTCCAAACCACAGCAAGGAGCTCCAGGAGAAGCTTTTGAGGAATCCACTGAGTTTTTTGAGCAGTTTGACCTCCAACATTGCAGCTGAGCAGGAGCAGTGCCAGGCCAGGCAAAGCTGACTCCTTGCACCGAGTGAAACGTTTATTCCCCTCACAGATCCTGTAATAAACAATCACTGTGCTGCCAAGATTACTCTCTGCTGTTAAATTGGGTATTGACTTCATTAAAATGATCTATTTCCAGTTCTGCTTCCAGCTGTGCTTTAAGTAAAAACCAGAATTAAAATCTCCCTCGCCTTGCCAGCAGTGTTTTGAGGAAGAAAAGGCTGTTTTGCTGTGCTGGGGCTGACACAGATTTTACTCTGTTCTCACTCTTACAGCTGATTAGGGACTGCTCAGTGCAGGACACACAAAATCTCATCTACGAAATGCTCGGAAATCACATGAACAGAACCCATAAATCACAGAAAAACCAGGCTGGAGGAATAAGTAGCAAGACAAATATTTACACAGAGAATCTCTGAATTTCCCTGTCAGGACTGGTCATAACTTCCTCAGTAAAGTTCCTTTCAAAGTGATTTATTGTGCAGCAACATCTGCAAGTGCTTCTGATGCTTCTTTCTGAGGGTGCAAATATTCAGATATTTTTAGTTTTGATCTCAGCACATTCTGCTCCTCTGACCCTCCATCTGAACAATCACTGAATTGGAAATGTTTCTAAGGTAAAGCACTTCATGCTTGAGGCAGTGAACAAATTGCTGTCTTTTAAATTATATTGGTGAAGTGTGTACTCCGAAAACAGTGATTTGGGAGAACAATCATGGCAACAGACACATGGCAGGGAAATAAAACAGCTTCAGGGCTGTCTGAAGGAAAAAAGAACCTCAAATCAATAATGAAGAACTCACAGAGAGTCCTGATCATCCCACTGATTGATATAAAATCCACAAATGGGAACTTGCACTTGAGAGAGAAAAAAACAACTAAAAATGTGGATTTTTTTTTAATGTGGAGATTAAGTTTAAAATAGAATTAAAGCTTGCATGATGAAAATAATTAAAAATAAATTCAGTTGGGTACATAGGGAAGTTCTTAACTAACTGTTAAAAAACTACTTTGAATTATATACCAAAAAATTATTATGGTCCAATAAAAACCTAACAAATATGAAGGAATCTTAGTTAAAATTCTACCAATATCTTTCAAAACCCATTTAAACACGCTAGTGAAGAATCAATAACTGCTGCTGCTCCTGCTCTCACTTTTATGAGCCTTTTGTTGTTCCCAGTTTGTAATTTTGTTTGTAATCAGGCCTGCAGAGCACTGCCTGGTATTCACATCTTCTGCAGGAGAGTTTGTTCAGGATGGAAATGTCTTTAACTCCATGGGAGGCTAAAACTCCTTCGCTGGAGGAGGGATGGAAATGTACTTGGACCTAATTCTGCCAGAAGAGACAGAAATCATCTCCCAGAAGAGACAGAAATCATCTCCTCTCCTTTCCCTCCGCCTTGGAAAGGAAATTTCTGTTCAGAACCTGCTGTTGTCGCTCCACAGATCCAGTCAAAGTTGTAACCATGCAGCTACTTCATTTATTTATTTCAAGCACAAACATTCAGAAACACTGAGGATAATATATAATATAACATATATAATTATAATATATAATAATATACAATAATATAATGTAATATAATGTAATATAATGTAATGTAATATAATATAATATAATTTAATATAATATAATGTAATATAATATAATGTAATATAATGTAATGTAATATAATGTAATATAATATAATATAATATAATATAATATAATATAATATAATATAATATAATATAATATAATATAATGCAATATAATATAATACAATATAACACAATACAATAAATATAATGAAAATCAGCAGCCATGGAGTTTATTAATGCTGAGGTCCATTTTCACACTGTGTCTTTGAAGCCCTAAGGAAAATGTGCTTTGAGAACCACATAATTTCTCTTCAGACAGGAGATGTTACAGCCATCATCATTGCATTAGGCAACAAAACTGTGTGGAAAACAATGTCTTGGCACTGTACTGGTGCTGGTAACAGTCACAAGAATAACTGCCTTAATCTCCCTGTTTTAGGAGCACATACACTTTATAATAGCTGCTTGCATACATTCTGAGAAACAGTCACAGCTCCCAAGACAAAACTTTGCTTACGCTCTACAAATTCATTTCTTCAGCTGTTTCTGAGGCACATGTATGTGTGCTCTATTCCTGACTCCCTTCTTCCTCAACTCACAGCTGCAATTACTTAGAAATATGCCTACAAATCATCAAAATGCAGTAACTTCTGGATCAATGAATGTAATAAACTGTGTGGATGGTGGGGTTATAAAATAAATTTCACAGCAGTTTAGCTGGAAAATAATCAAGCAGCAATGTACAGAGCCCTGAAATCCTAACAGGAGGTGTGGGGAGATCAGCATTGAACAACGGAAGGTGCAGTGCTTTAAACACACACGCACTGCTGATTTAGGCAGCTGGACCACAACCTGGAGCAAGTCAGTTTGGACCACTCACAGAAGTGACTTAAGCACCATCCCGGCAGGTAAACCCTCTAGCAAGGTGTGTTGGAGAGGAGTGAAAAGAAAGCAAAGTACACAGTGTGGCTCCCTTGGCTCCTGCAGTGCCTGCTGAGACAGGGAGTTCCCTGGGTATTGTTTTCCCTGATCCCTGAATGAACAGAGGGTTTGCCTCTGGAGACGTAAAAGGTGCAAACATCCCAGAGCTGTTACCTGTGCGGAGCTCAGCCTGTGAGCCTGTGAGGCTCCATGCAAGCTCAGCATCGTGAATGGGACTGCTTGGGGAAAAACGAGATAGATCTGTGGGATCTGGTCCGGCCCTGCAGGGACCAGGTATTCCAGCTGTGAGGGACACTCCCAGGCATCCTCAGCTCAGGGATCTGTGGGATCTGGTCCAGCTCTGGAGAGACAAGGTGTTCCAGCTGTGAGGGGCACTCCTGGGTATCCGCAACATAGGGAATGGGAACCTCCTGGGCTTAAACATCAGAAATAAGATCAATTCCAGCATTTACTCAACTGCATGGAAGAGATGCAAGAGCACAGACATTGTAATATTCCAAAACTCAGAGGTGTCCTAACACATCCTCCCTTCTCTGAGAGTCACCTCGATATCATATAGTCTTTATCACACAATTTTCAAAAACAAGTACAAGAAAGCTGCTTTGAACAAACAATCAAAATAAGATATTTTCCTTTTTGTTTATATTTTATTTACAGGGGTTTTTTTGTTCATTATTCGTAGCATGTGTTTTCCCTATTGTCTATGAAAAACGTTAATTCATTTTGATTATACTCAAATCTCCACTTATCACCACACATATCTGATCTAATTAACATGAACTGATGAATGTTACTGCCACTAAATATAATAAGTGAAACCCCTAACAGTTGAATAGCTTTACTTGATAAATATAATATTTTAGGAGAAAAAATAGTCTCAGTTCTTCTTTTCTACTATAAACCATTTAAGAGTTCATGTTCAATTTACGTGAGGTTATCCAGATGCTGAATCAGAATTTAACCGTTTATGTGAAATAATTTATTGAAGTCCTGCTAAAACCTCAGAGCTCTCAAGGGTTGAACTGGGATCTAGTGACAAAGTCAAAGATCAGCAAAAGATCTGTCCTCTGCAGACAGGTGAGATTAGGGAAGATATTTTTTATGCAGTGAATTTAAAGAAGACATTTCTGATGTATTGTATCTACCCTAAGGATAAAACTGTCCTGAAACACTCCTTGAAGGACCCCAATACTTGTTGTGTTAAAAGGATTTGTGGTCTGTCATTAATAAAATGCCCAAACGCCTTCTAGTGTTCCAGAAATCCCAAAAATGTTGTGGTTGCAGGCTGCCTGGAATAGGAGGCCGTTTGTGTTTATGGCAACAAACATCACCAACAGTCCATTGGTAACAATTCATATTGAGTTTGTTGACCTTGACCAGCTGCCAAACACACACCCAGCCACTCATTCACCCTCCTCAACAAGATGGGGGGGAAAAATAAGATGAAAGGGCTTATGAATCACAATAAAGACAAGGACATCATCAGAATTTGGCACGATAAATAAGCTGGTATGAAGTAAAAAACACAGTAGGATCTAATTTACCTAAAGTAATAAAGGTAGTTTTGTGTTTATGTCCATTTAATGTCAAAACAAAAGGAATAATTAAAATATTAAAATGGAAAGTCTTCACCTCCTGCAGGTGAGAAAAAAGTTCATATTTGTTTGCATATGAAAAAGGTTTTGATTGCTACGTCATGAAATTCCATTGCTAAATTATGAACATCCTAAGTGTAAGACCATAGGAAAGGTTAAGTCTCTTACCTGCTTCCAAGAGAAATTATTTAAAAGAATTTAGTCAATATATTTAATACCAAGAAATGATGACAGATCAGATGATAATATCACTCTTAGAATCTGGAAGATCACTCAATGTGTTGACTGCATGAATTGGTTTTATATGAGCACTTCATGCATCAAAGCAAACATATTTTAGATTCAGAGGAAGCCCAGAAAACCCACACCACTTCCAGTGGATTGAAACACATGCCTAAGGATTTTGGGGTAGAAGAGGGACTGCTTATACCTGCTTTGCTGAAGAAGGAATTTTGGAGACAGTTTGGAGACCCTCTCCTTAAAATTACTCAAGTTTCACTGAGATGAGACTTCCTCTCTACAGGATAAACACTTGAAGTTTTATTTTAAGGTTGGCAAAAGGGACCTGCACCTTATAAATCAAGTGTTTACTGTGTGTGGTGAAAATCCAGCGTGGAAGTCTGAAAAGCAAACCTGATTAAGGAATACCAGGGAGCAAAAGTGTCTGTAAGGCCAGATAAGCATCTAGATAAGAACCCACAAAGAAACCTCTCAAAAGGCAATAGCAAGTTCAGCAGTGAAGAAGCAAATACTGATTTCAAAAACTAGAATTTAAAAATATTATCATCCCCGTGCTCTTAAAGCTGCAGTTCTTTAATATTATGTGTTCAAACCCAGTTCAATATATGAAGTTTTAAAAACTTGTGACCAACCACATAGGGGTTAGAGATTCTGGAATGTCATGGACAGCTAGAGGGTTTCCTGTGTAAATGATGTGCCCAAAGTTCAGAGGATGTTAAAACACTTGCTGCATTTTTTTGCCCCTTAGACTTTCTGGAACAGTGAACAGGAATATCATGGAGCTGTCCGAGGCCACTGGAATTTTGCTGCAGCAAAATGTGCCGGTGTTAGGAGCCTGTTATGTCCTTGTGCACCTTCCCTCAGGGAATGTGTTGTGGGTTAATAAGGCTGGAACAGACAGGGTGGTTTCTGGTATGTCCTGCTCCTGCGGGACCATGAACCGGGCCCTTGCTGTCCCCTCGCTGTCCCCTTGCTGTCCCCCTGCTCTGTCCTTTCGGGGGCAGTGGGCACGGAGCAGCCCCCGTGGCACTGGCAGAGCTGCCGGCCCCAGCAGCTCCCAGGAACGTCTCCTGTCCCCAGATCCCAGAGCCCGGCCCCACCCAACGCGCCGGGCAGTGCTGGGGATGCACTGGGGATGAGCTGGGGATGTGCCATGGGCCTGGAGCTGGGCCGGTCCTGTCTGGCCTACAGCACCCTGGGGACACCATGGCAACCCCGCTGCCGGGCCAGAGGCTGGTGCCAGGGCCAGAATCACAGAATATCCTGAGCAGGAAGGGACCCACAGGGATTCTATTCATCCCCAATTATTTCAAGTAGACGAATTATCACATAATCATGGAATGCTTTGGGTTGGAAGGGACCTTAAAGCACATCTCCTTCCAATCTCCTGTCCTGGATAGGGACACCTCTCACTATCCCACGCTGATCCAGGCCCCAATGTCCAACATGGCCTTGGGCACTGCCAGGGATCCAGGAGCAGCCACAGCTTCCTGCTCACCCTCCCAGGGAACAATTCCTTCCCAATATCCCATCCATCCCTGCCCTCTGGCAGTGCTGTTGAGAGAATACTCATGACATCAGAGGTTTACATCCAAAAGGAGACAGAGGAGTTGTAAAACTTCATTCAAATAAAGGGAGAGAGGCCACTGGGGCACATTCCCACAGGGTTTTCTCTGTCAAGGTTTAGGAGGGCACAGCCTCCTTTTGTCCTAAATTCCTGGTCACATGTTGCCCTCTTCCTTTCCTCCTCAGCTGAAGTATTATGAAGGTCCACCCTTCCCAAAACACTTAACCCATATCCTACCTTGAACCAGTTATTTTACCCCAAAGTTCAGAAGTTCAGCCTTGTGCAAACCCATTTATCTGTTTCAGGAGCCAAGCTGTCTGGGCTCTGCAACAAATCTGCTTCTTGGATTTAGCAGAGATATTAAGACCCATTTCAAAACTGCTAACACTCATCCCCTCACCCATGGGATTGTTTGTGAAGACATTAGCATCCCTGCCAGTGGGAGCCATTCCCTGGGTCCTGTCCCTCCAGCCCTTGGCAATTGTCTCTCTCCATCTTTCCTGCAGCTCATTCAGGCCCTGCAAGGCCACCCTGAGCTCAGCCCAAAGCTTCTCCTGTGCAGGTGAACAATGCCAGCTGTGCCAGCCTTTCCTTCCAGCAGAGCTGCTCCATCCCTCTGCTCATCCTGGTGCCTCCTCTGGGCTCTCTGCAGGAGCTCCAGGTCCTGGCTGTGCTGGGCCCAGGGCTGGGGCAGCTCTGCAGGTGGGGTCTCACCTGAGGAGCAGAGGGGCAGAATCCCCTCCCCTGCTGCCCACGCTGGGCCCAGTCCAGGGCAGGGCTTTGGGGTCCCAGGGCACGGCCGGGGCAGGGCCAGCTCTGCCCCACAGCTCCCCCAGGGCTCTCCCAGGGCTGCTCCAGCTGCTCAGCCCCAACCTGGACTGATCCCGGGGGCTGCCCCAGCCCAGGTCCTGGTGAACCTCAGGAGATTCCCAGAAGCCATTTCTGGAGCTTGCCCAGATCCCTCTGGATCACACTGCAAACAGGTATGAGATAAACAAAGCATATTTTGTGTCTCCGATTCCCTTCTGATTCAAGAGAGATCCATCTGTGTGGGAATCGGTCTGTCTGAGAGCAATGTCCAAAAGAGATTGTATATGGAAAATGTTTTTGGATTTGGTTTCAAAAGTCCCTTAAAATTATGAATCATATTATAACAACAGTGCATAGCCATAAAGTCAGACAATATTTGTTCTCCCTGTGAATGAAATTAGCACTAAAAACTTTGAACTATACCTATTTATCAAACTTACCACTTTTATCTAAGCAGTATTATGTATTTGAAAGAATAGGAAACCAAACTTCATAGTATTAAAATTTGCTATATAAAATTAATTCATTGGAATAGATGATCATTGTATCTTTTCATGCATTTCAACTGCAAAAGAGCTATAAATCTCAAGTTTATTTCTGAAGTTTTTCTATGTTTCCTAAATGAGGACACAGATTAAAAATCTTTTTTTTTAAAAGGAAACCAACAAAACCAAACCACAAACAAAAAACCCCGAACACAATGACCCTCTCCAAGTCTATAGAGAATATATAATAAGATTTAAGATCCCCCATCATATGCCAGACTCAAATGTTGTTACATACACATTTGAACTGACCCAGAGCAAGACTCCAAATTCTGTTCTGCACAGCTGGTGCAATGTAATATTCTTTTACTGCCAAGAATATGTGTCAGCTCAAAGAGAACTGGATGACTTATAAATATTGTTCCTCTAACATTTAGGTTTTTATGAAGACATCCAGAAATTTCAGCAAAATATAAAAAAAGTTTTATTTTTAGCATATCACAGAATAGGAAATGTAACAGACTAACCTTAAACAAAGATAAAGGATGCAGATATTCTTACAGCTCAGCTTTTCTACTGCTCTTACTCACAGGTATTTACTCCAGGTGAGGATGCAGCCTAAAAAATGTCTAATTCCTCTGGAGTAACTTTTAATGTTGAGTCTCTTTTTCTAAACCCAAAGCTAATGTAAATTTAGAAGTAACTTCTGCCCACTTCATGCCCCACTCCTAAAATACAAATATAGAGTTAAAAGGAATGTAGAACCTAACAAGAAGGTTTGATTTTTCCCAATTGTAACCAGTCTAATCCAGGAAAGGAAAATTAAATATGGCATTTACAGCACTCTGTGCATTATATACAGGATGTTTTTGTTGTTTTAGAAGGCCAAGTCCAAGTTTTAAGAAATCTCTGAATAAGAGAGTTCAAGATAAGCATATTTATCTTATAATTAGTTAGAGTTTTGAAAGTCTGTCTTTGCTTCCTTCCTTGTCAACTGGAAATATCACAGAATCATGGACTACCCTCAGTTGGAAAGGACCCACCAGCATCGAGTCCAATTCCTGGCCCTGCTAGGAACACTCCAAAATCTCACCCTGTTCCTGAGACCAAACTGGTGGGGTTTTTTTTAAGAATTTTTACTTTAGATTTACTCTCAGGGTGGTTTTCTCATGGTCGATCATAGAGTCCAGAATTGTTTGGATTGAGGGGACCTTAAAGGCCATTTAATTCCACCATAGGGACACCTTCCACCGTCCCAGGCTGCTCCCAGCCCCAGTGTCCAACCTGGCCTTGGGCACTGCCAGGGATGCAGGGGCAGCCCCAGCTGCTCTGGGCATCCCTTGGCACACCCAGCCCCCTGAGCGACCTCCCCCTTCCCCAGATTCAGCTCCGGGCTGGGGCTGACGAACAGGAGCCGATGGCTTAAAACCAGCCCGGGAAAGTTGGGAAGAGCCGAGGAGGGCCATATGGCTCCAGCACTGCCTAAAAATGTAATTGCTGCCTTCAGGTGGCCGCACAGCCTCTCCTTCTAATGAGAGAGATATTGAAAGACCTGAACTGTTTGTGTGACATTTCAATAAATAATGCGGAGATTTGACAGCATTTCCATATTCCTCCTTTAATGTCTGAATGTCTCTGACTTAATCCCAGTTCCTTGGCATTTATTACTGTTTGTTACACTAACAAGTGAGATTATGAGAATTCTAATGAAGGCTTCCAGTGAAAACCTCTGTGATTAAAATGCCATAATAACAGTTGCATGCATTTATGTGCCTGATTATCATAATCTATTTAGCACAAGTAAACACACAAACAGAAGGAGAAAAGCGAGCCCACCGCCACTCCAGCGAAAGGAGAATTGGAAATGAGGGAGAAACAATGTAAATATGTAAATGTCTTTGTGTATTCTTTTTATCTTTTTTTTCTCATCCTTGCTCCCCTCCCCAGCCCCCCCGCCCCGTGTGCTAATGAGACATCCACGGTTCGTCACATGTGGTCCCTCTTTGCCGGCCGGGGTGCGGGTTTTGGGCCATCTGCTGGGGCCACCGTGCCGAACAAAGGCACCCCGAGGGCGGGGGGGACACTGCCGCAACCTTTGACACCGCGGCCGGCGGGGACCGCTGTCCTCCCGTGCGGGCCGGGCTTTGCTCGCTGCCAGCGCCTGCTTCGGCTGCTCCCCCGGCAGTGCCAGCGCGGCCCCGGCCCCCAAAAAGTGTCAGCACGCCGAGGAGAAACCTCGGGAAATCTCTGACAGAGACTTGGCTTTCCGGCCTTCTGGGGAGGGGCTTTTTGCATATTAACAAACAAATCTGTGACAACCTGGTGGGAGGGATTGTCCCACTCTGCTCTGGGCTGGCCTCACCTCCAGTGCGGGGACAGTTCTGGGTGTGTCAATGAAAGATCAGAAGCTGTTGGAAAGGGTCCAGAGGAGGGACACGAGGCTGGGGAAGGGTCAGGAGGGGCCCCCGAGGTGCCTTGGGCAGCCCAGCCTGGAGCAGCCTGAGCTCAGAGCTCCCCGGGGCTGCAGCTCCTCCCGAGGGGCAGCGCAGGGACAGCTCCGAGCTCTGCTCTGGGACAGGGACAGCACCAGGGAGCGCCTGGGGCTGGGCCAGGCCAGCTCAGGCTGCACAGCAGGGCAGGGTTCTTGCCCAGAGGGTGCTGGCACTGCCCAGGCTGCCCAGGGAATGGGCACGGCCCCGAGGCTGCCACAGCTCCAGGAGCTTTTGGCCAGCGCTGCCAGGGATGCCCAGGCTGGGCTTGACGGGCTCTGGGCAGGGCAGGGGTGGCACTGGGGGATCCCTGGGGGTCCCTCCCAGCTCAGGATATTCTGGGATTCTCTGATTGAAAAGACAATCAGACTCAGCCTGTGCTGGCTGTGCCCTGGAGCAGTCACAAGATGGAGTGTTTGTTAGGTCATGCCAGAGCTTCACTGAGATCTAATGGGAGAGAAGAATTAAGAGGAATGACGGGTCCATTTCCAATGGGGTTTATAAAAAATGGAGAAAAGCGTACCCTCTCTAATTTGGACCAAACTGTCCCTCAGATCCTTCAGTATGACATGTGGAATGTCACCCCCTCTGACCTTTGGGACTGGAAGGCTTTGAAGGAGAAGATTGCCAAGTGAGTAACCCTGCACGGTTTGTAGCAGATGTCAGATAAAACCCAGACTGGGTTGGGTGGGAGGGACCTCAAAGCCCACCCAGTGCCACCCCTCCCATGGCAGGGACACCTGCCACTGAGCCAGGCTGCTCCCAGCCCATCCAGCCTGGCTTTGGATGTGGATTTGATATGTTCTGTCTACTGAGAACTAAAGGCAGGATCCAAGTGTGAAAACAGCCCCATGTGTTCCCCTCTACCCAGCAGATCTTCCCTCTGAGCTGTTTTTTTGGGTGGCTTTCTTTCCTTTTTGTCCTTCCAAGGCTGAGGAGCCCACCCTCACTGCTCTGCTTTAGCTGAGCTCTAATTCCATTTTGGATGCATCCAGCAGGAGGATTTGTGTTCCCATTGAACAAACATAGTGAGGAGTGAGCCATGAGCTGGCCCTGGGGCTCCCCTGCTGCCAGGGAAAAGCTGAGCCTTGAACATCCTGAGGACAGGAATCACTGAAGTGCCTGTCATGGACTGATTCTGTCTGTTTGGCTCTGATTTTTAAATGTGGTAGATCTGTCCCCTATCCTGTGTGTGGAGAGGTTTCAGCCTCTTCATGGGCTGCTGGTTCAGCTCTGCCTCAGGGCTGTGGATGGTGCAGTGCCTGGCAGATTGTCTTCCCTGCACCCCACCCATGACTGAATCATTTGGGAAAGCCTCTGGTGAGGGATGAGGACAGCAAAGCCCCTAATTCCACTTGACTTGACTCCCAGTGCCAGTTCAGTGGTGCTTCCCTTTTCCCTGTGGGCAACGTGAGGCTTTGCAGGTTATCCCAGATTTATTTCCCTGCTGTCCCTGGCTCTTTCCTGTGCTGTGTCCCTTGGCTGCAGCTCCCTGACCTTGCCTGTTGTCCCCAGGTACGGGGTCAGGAACAGCCTCCTCATTTCCCCCATGCCCACGGCCTCCACTGCCCAGATCCTGGGCAACAACGAGTCCATCGAGCCCTACACCAGCAACATCTACACACGCAGGGTCCTCTCGGGGGAGTTCCAGGTGAGCTCCGGGCACCACCTTTGCTCTTGCTTGAGGTTTTATGGCTAAGGAAGACAAGGGGAAGCCTCACACCTGGGGCTCAGTTCAGCCTGATGTTTGGTCCCAAAGGGACCTGGAGTGCTGGGTGCTGCAGGAGTCCAACTCTGTGTGTTCGACAGTCACCAGGGAATAGGTGAAATGATAAACAAGTGCTACTTTTGTCTGGGAAAAGCCTTTGTGGGGCCTCAGGGTGGGCTGCAGGAGTAACTGCTGAGGAGGGGGTGGTGATGTCATGGGAGGGCCATGGGAAGAGTAGCTGAGACCACGGTCCTGAGAACGAGCTGTGAAGCACTCGAGGGTCTGAAGGGGGCATGGAAGAGCTCCACAGGCTCAGAGGGGTCTGTCAGTCAGGAAAGGGAGCGAAACAGGTTGGGTTCTGGAGGCTGGAGTTAGCAAAGCCCCCTGTGGAGACAAGGGGAGGCTGTCCCTGTTTGGGAGGTGTGTCCATTCCCTCTGGGGTGTCTCAGTGCTCTCCATTCCTCCTGGCTGCAGGAGGGGGGAAGTGGAACAGGAGGATCATTGCCCTGCCTCCCTGTGTGGGGCTGGGGGAGGGACAGGGACCCCAGTTTCAGCAGGAAAAGGGGGCTGTGCTTTCTTTCCAATACTCAGCCTGTCCCTGTTCTGTTCTTTCCCCTCCTGACATCAAAGAAGAGTGGATGTTCATACTCTTCTTTAGGAACTCAGGTTGTGGCCAGTGGCTCTGTAACAGCAAGACCTCTCCTTTTCCCATCTTTTGGAGTTCCTCGTGCAGGGCAGCTCCATACAGCCCCCTTCTAATTTGCCATGTCCAGCAGAATCCCAGCATGGTTGGGAGGGACCTCAGAGATCATGTAGTTCCAGCCCTGCCATGGCAGGGACACCTTCCACCACCCCAGGCTGCTCCCAGCCTGTCCAGCCTGGCCTTGGGCACTCCCAGGGGTGAGGGTCTGTCAGGAATGTGCAGGATCTTGTTCAGCCGTTTAAAAACCTTTGGCTTCTGCCCCTCAGGTTGTGAATCCCCACCTGCTGAAGGATCTCACGGAGAGGGGCCTGTGGAATGAGGAGATGAAGAACCAGATCATCGCCCACAACGGCTCCATCCAGGTACAGGGGCAGCAGGGCAGCCATTGCTGCCAGGCACCTCCTGCTCCTTCTGGATTCCCCCTTAGCAGGAAGAGATAAAGGGCTGGTTTCATAGCAGGGAGTATCATGGAATGTCCTGAGGGAAGGGACCCCCAGGGATCCCCCAGTGCCAGCCCTGCCCTGCCCAGAGCCCACCAAGCCCAG
>JAWMQZ010000072.1:13069463-13091594 GCA_035584835.1 Tangara arthus
GATTCCCATGAATTCCCATGGATTCCCACAAATTCCCATGTATTCCCACAAATTCCCATGAATTCCCACAGATTCCCATGGATTCCCATGAATTCCCAAGAATTCCCATGGATTCCCATGGATTCCCATGGATTCACATGAATTCCCATGGATTCCCATGGATTCCCAAGAGTTCCCATGAATTCCCATAAATTCCCACAAATTCCCATTAATGCCCATGAATTCCCAAGAATTCCCACAAATTCCCACAAATTCCCACGGATTCCCACGGATTCCCACGGATTCCCATGGATTCCCATGGATTCCCATGAATTCCCAAGAGTTCCCAAGGATTCCCACGGATTCCCACAGATCCCCATGGATTCCCATGGATTCAGCTGTTCCCTGCGCCTGGAGCAGGAAATCCCAGGGTCTGGCTGGGATTTTGGGGCACAGGACAGAGCCAGGAGCTTGCAGGTGGATTAATTTGAGTGGTACTTGCCTGGAAACTCCAGGCAGGGAAAGATTTAAACCCTTTAAAAGCATTTAAAGCATTAGGAACTCATTTACAGATGGGACTGTGCCAGTTTTGGTCTGTGGGAAGCAGCAGAACCAGGAGCGAGGGACAAACCCACGGTGGCTGCCCCGAGGGGCCTGGAATGTGCAGCAGAATATCAAAGTCAAACACTGGGATGGGCTCCCTGACATTTGAGGGCAGGTTCAGGACTCCCCGAGTCGATCAAACAAAGGATTGCTCAAATGCCAGCGTGGTTTGTAATTAAAAAGCGCAGCCAAAGGAGGGAAGGGGTTTGGTGAGGCAGGGGAGGGGTGGCAGGGGTCAGATTTGGGTGGGCTCTGCTCCACACCGATGTCAGGAGGCAGAAATTCAGAGCAAACCACCCTTTATCCTCCAAAAGGCCTTTCAGGATCATTGATTGCAGATGCGCTGAGCTAGAGGTGCTAAATATTTTCATAGTGCTTTAAATAAAAGCTCAGTTTCTCAATTTCTTGTATTTTGTTTGGTTTTGTTTTGGGTTTTTTTGCCTTGTTTGCATTTTCTACTGGAGTAAAAAAAACCTGTGACACACAAAAAGGAATAAAACAAATGAAAGGTTTCATTTCAGGGCTTTTTAAACCCAAGTCTGTGTATTTCTTTTCCCTGGATTGATCTGGACAGCTTTGCTTTCAATCCAGTTTAATTGGAAATATGAAAATGAAACATTACACTTTTTCCTCATAAATAATTCCAATTTGCTGCTCTGCAGATGATTGGAGGGTTGCAGCTTCTCTTGTTCTGCCTGTGTAAAAACCAAATATTGATATGATGTAAATGTCAAGTTTCATTTAAAACAAAATAGATCCTGAAGAGCTGCAAAACCATTACAAATCATTTCAAAGTAGCAGACACAGGATTTTAAGGATTTTTTTCTTAACTCAGTGCTGACTTTGGCACATTGCTGAGGTGCTGAATTTGAAAATGCAAATTTCAGGCGTCTGTCATGAGGGATGCAGGATTTGCAATGGAGCTGGTTTGTGATTGTCCAGCTGGAATTTCCCCCTAGAAAGGGGAATTTCCCCCTGGAAGGATTCACACCCATGAAAGGTGACAAAATCCATGTGCTGGGCTTGGCTTGGCCCACTGGGGTTGCCAGTGAATAAAAGAGGCTGAAGAGGCTGATCTGAGGGGAAAGTGCCAAAATCTTTTGTACCATAAATGATTAACTTTAAGGCATTTGCAACATAGTGTGGCTAAAGCTGATAGGCCAAGAAACTCTCATATTGTAATTAATAAATTGTTAACTTTTGATTGTGATGGTGTGAATTATAACATCTGTATTGTCTCACTCTTGCCATAAGACTAAAAATAAAACAAAAATGTTTAAACCCCTCTCAGTTTCCCCATCTCTGGGTCAGAAAAGGGCAGAATCCAACACCACAGCACTGGGAGAGACTGAATTTTAAATACACTGACTTCTGCTGGGTTAATTCATTTTGGTGGCAGCTCTTTGCAAGGAGATGTTTCCAAGAGAGCAAAAACCCAAGGTCCTGTTTGAAGATCACTTGGCAAAACTTTGTAAAACACAGTTCTCTCCATGGACCTTGGGAATGCTCTAAAGGAGAATGAAAACAGAATTAAAATCAAGGAGAATTAAAACAGAAGCAGAATTAAAGGAGAAAGAAAAAAGAATTAAAATCAAAGTTAATGCAGAGTGAGGGATGTGCAGCAGAACCTGGACAGGATTTGGTATTTCCCAAACAGGACATGAAAAATCAAAACCACCCCAAAGTTCTCACTGCAGCCTGTGAAGGAACCAACAGCTCAGGACATTCCTTGGGAGATCATTGGGAGAATTGGGCACCTTCCTCTCGTGCTTCCACTGCTGAACACAAAATCTTTGTGTGCGAGGAGCTGCTCTGGTCCCTCATTAATTGGGCTGCTTGAGCCCCTGCAGAATTTTATTAGGGGAGCCCATTGACATTTATTTAGTAAATCCCCTTTTAATGAGTTTTACACTCATGTCTACCCCGGCTAAAAACTTTGGGCCAGAAAGCAAACTTTTTTGAGGGGGGAAAAAATAAAATTAGGAAATGCAAAAAGGGAAGAAGCGATTTATTTCCAGGATTGGCATTATCTATAAAGATTTCTGCACAAAGCAAACAGAAGAAAGTCAACAACTTCCTCAGCACACATCCCATTCCCTTTTATTGTCAGGTGTGTGTCAGTTTTCCACAATTTAGGACAATTATCATTTACATCATTAGCTTGATACATATATATATATACACACATATATATACATATATATATACACATATATATAACACAGAACTTACATAAACAAAAATATAGAATATATATTATATAAAAATTATAAATATATATTATAAATTATATAAAATATTATCTCTAAATCAAAACAATCCATATATAAAACATAACTTACATAAAAATATGAAGAATAAGAGTATATATTATATAGAAATTATAAAGATATATTATAAATTATAAAAATATGTCATATTTATATAGAAATAAAAACAACTAATATAAACACATATAAATATGAATATATAAAGTTCCATATAAAAATAAATATATAAATATATTAAAATATAAATATATTACTTTATAGAGAGAGAGAGAGTTTTTCTTTTTAAAAATATCTGTGAAATTCAAGGTCCCCTGTTATTTTTCAAAGGCACCTCTCTGTCATCTTTATGAGACCTCCAGGGAAAATTTACTATCCTGGACAGTGACTGAAGTCTGCAAAAAACCCTCTAAAAATGAAAATATTTAGCACCCTATAAGGTGGAGACATCTTTTTTAAGAGGGGGTTTTGGTGCACAGAGATTTACAGCAGAGTTTGGGAATTCAGCTCTGAAAATCTGCCTTGAAATGGATTCACCTGAGCTGGGAAATGCCTGCACTGGGGAGCTCAGCAGCACAAAACCTCCTGATTAAAGAGAGTTTCTGCAGGAATAGTGAATTATTCTCCTCTCCCCAGCACTGGGCTTTGCCTCCCCAGTGGATTTTTTGGGTAATTCTGGGATTCTGCCACAGCCCAGACCTGCAAATGCAGAATTGGCTCTGATTCAAAGTGTCTTCAGACAATGGATGGCTACCAGAGATAATAAAATCAGCTGTCAGTGCATTAAACATGTTTTTCCCCTGACTGGTCATCACAAAATATCATCAGATCTGCCCTAAGAAAGGGCAGCCTGTTATTAATGGGCTGATGAGCTCGGGAAGATCAGATCTGATTTATTTGATCATTATCAAAGCCAATGAAGAGTTCAAAGATGCAGAACTCTTTGTTGTTATGGGCTTGTTTTCCTCACTCTCACCAAGTCAGGATGGAATTTTTACACCCAGACACAGAATATTTCAGGGGCTGTTGGCTGGAAACTCATGTTTCACTGACTACAGGAATTTTGAAGGACAACCTAATAAACACCATGACCTAAAAAACTTTTTGCCTCTAACGAAAAACTGGAAAAAGACTTTGAGATGAACTTTGTTCAGGAGTTCCTGGGATGAATATGGGAAAATAGAGAGGGAAAATAGAAAGTAAAAAGAAAAAAAAAACCCACTGATTCTTATAATCCAGATCTAAAATTCCATATAATCCATCTGTAAATTCATTTATCATTCATATTCAATCCATATATACGTGATGTCTCTCCCTTTACTCGGCCAAAGAAATTTGTTTTCCATCTTCTTGGGGGATTTAACATTCAAAAAGCTGCACAATGTTTAACAAAGGCATTAACTGAGTCTGCAGTGCCTCCCTCTCCATCTGCCAACAGCTTGGTGCAGGCAGAACGAACTCAGCTCCGGCTGGGGGACTCAGGAAGATTTGTGTGCAAGATTTCAACGCCTCCAGAAATAAACAAACCACTCAGACACCTCAAATGGAGTGAATTAGTTTGCTGCTACAATAATCCAGTAAATGGTTTGATGTTAGAGAGGAATTCCAGCCTGCAGACGTTGGATCACTGCTCAGGGCATTTGGACACTTCAGAGATGCATTAAATCTCCTAAACACCTGTAATTAAAGGAGGGGTGGAAATTAGGTTCCATTTTATTTGTTTTTATTGGGAAGTCGGATGAATTTGGACATTTTTTATGATTAAGATACCAAGCAGGATGTCAGGGGTTTACTTAGTGATGCACTAAGTTGTTTTCTTCAAAATTCATTCAGCACCTGTTTGATGGCTTTGCTGTGAATATTCCAGTGTCTGGAAGATCCTCAGCTGAAAAACAGACCTGCCCATAAATCATATTTGGTATTTTACAAATATTCATCCTGACATAAAACTCCCGTATTTTTGCCAGAAATGTTAAATTTTGTGTTCCAAAAGTAGCCCAAAACTCAGCCCTGAAAATACTGAATATGGGCTAAAGAAACCTAAAGAATGTATCAAAAACCTAAAGAATTTATCAAAATTTACCAAAAACTAAAGAATTTATCTTTTATTGCTCATAGCAATTTAAACCAGACTCTGCTAATTGGCTCTGACCTTGATTAACAGAGGGTTACAGGAGGAGCCACAGCCAGAGCTGCTCCAGGAGGATTATCCAGCACAAATAACCAAAATTATAAAGCTAATTTCAGGTCATACTTTCCCCAGCTGAAAGGGCAGGAAAAAAAAAATCCATATTTGTGCTTTTGCAGAAGCAAAAACTCATCACAGTTTGTGTTTCGGCAGTTAATTAATGACCACACATTAATCAGAGATTCCAGCAACCGTGCTCTGAGATGGGAATCACAGTCCTGGGCTGAAAACGCCATTTCCACACTTCTTACTTCAAATATTCATTTCTTTGCCACTTTTTTTGGTTTTTTTTTTTTTGCTGCTAGTATCAATTTTGATTAATTAGAAGGAGAAAAGGGAAGTTTTTTGTTGGAAGGAGCCGTGGAAATTTATGAAACCTTGGTGCAGCCAAGTGTGGAGGACAGAAAGGCAATGAACCGCGGGCAGGCTGGAGGCAGGGCGGGCAGAGGAAAGGATTGTTCTTTATTCCAGCTTTTCCTGCACATTCCCAGCTGGAAATGAAGGCTGAATATTCATCTCTGCCCTCGGAGGAAACTGGGAGGCTGTTGGGTTCCCCACTGGCTGGGAGCTGATGAATAAATGGTGTTTTGGAGGCCTCATTAAGGCAGGGAAATAACGAGTGAGTCTCCAGCCAGTGTAGGAAATACAATTTCCTAAAGAAATATGAATTTATCTCAGCACCTCCATAAGATCCTGCAGGATTTTCCATTTATCCTGACAATGAGAACAGTGGTCCTCAGATATAACCAATGCCACTAAAATACTTTCATGATATCAAATTTTACCCAGTACTACACGAGACATTTTAACTCAATTCTCCCTTAGCTTGTTTAAACTCTATTTTTCCTTCCCAGAACACACCCAGCTCTGGAAACACATTCCTGGATCAAATCCCAACCTGAGTGCCAACTGAATACAATTAAAATAAATTTATTTTTAATAAAATCAATATATTAAAATATTTTAAATCAATTTATCTCAGTGTTTGAATTCCAGGCAAGTAAAGATTGTTTTTTTCCACACTTTCCACCATCCCAGGCTGCTCCCAGCCCTGTCCAGGGACCCAGGGGCAGCTGAGGAGTGTTCATTTTGTTTTAAGTTTTTATTATTTGAGGTAAGGTTGGTTTTGGATTAGGTAAGGTATTAATTAGGAGTTTGTATTTTTCGTTGGGATTTGTAAAAGCCAAGTTTTGAAGTAGATAAGGATGTGTGACTTTATTACTGTATATTTTCATGGTTTGAATAAGGTGATTTATGAAAGAGTTGAATGGTTTAGATAATTCTTGTTTTATTTCTGTATAAATGTTATCACAATACAGGCAGCCACAGCTTTTCTGGGAATTCCTTCCCAAAATCCCACCCAGCCCTGCCCTCTGGCAGTGTGAAGCCATTCCATGTGCTGTCCCTCCATCCCTTGGAAATCCTCTCTCTCCACCTTTCTCAGCTCTTTCAGGTACTCCAACAATTCAGGTATTTACACAATATCAGACGTGGGAAATGTGCTTTATTCCTCAGTCCTGGTGTGGTTGTTCCACTCTCCATCACCTCTCAAACTCTCCTCACCCTCAGCACTGCCCAAAAAGAACCTGAGCTGGATTTATCCCAAGGAAACTTTGCAGGACTCTCACTTCAATCACTCCACCGAACACAGAGACCCTGAAAAAACTGATTTTTTTTTTTTAAACACCCCACATAATTACATCTCCAGGTCATTATTTCCCCTTACACCAAATGTCTGAAGTCGTGTTCCATGTACTATCCCAGCCCACAGCGGGAACAGGGGGGTTCTGCTCCTTTCCAAAGCTCTGAAAAGGCTTTTGGGGTTTGTTTTGTTGGGCTCTGACAGCGCAGGAGAGCTGAGGAAATGATCCAGGAGTGTGAGGTTGTTCCTGCAAATTGAGGCTTCAGGGGCAGCATCAGCTCTGTGGTGCTGTTGTTGAGTTAGGGATGGGTGGATGAAGTGATGCACAGAGTTTGGGGTCTCAGAAGGTAAATGGGAAGCTTATTAGACACATATATACAAGTTTATTAGACACCATGTGTCATATATATATATATAATCTTATATATATATAATAATATATAATAATATATATTATACATATACTATTATTATTATATGTATACTATTATTATTATACTATTATTGTATTATATACTATATTATAGTATATACTATATTATTATACTATTATACAAACTATAATTATTATATATACTTTATATATTATCTATTATATTATCTTATTATAGATATATTATAGTATACATACTATATATATTACATAATAGATATTATATATACTATATATTATATATATAGTCTATATAAAAGATATATAATATATATTATCTTTTATTAGACACAAAATATTACACATTTTTTTAATAGATAGCTACTTAAAGTTGGATTCAATTGGTTTTTAATTAACACTTTTTATACGATTGGTTTATTAGGAATAACATTTTATTTTATTTAAAAATAATAGCACTTATTTTATAAGTAAATAACATGTTTAAAGCACTAGTTGTAAAGATTAAAGATGGTTTTAATTTTTTTTTCTTTTTTTTTAGTTTTCTCAAAACTTCCTAGCAGAAGGCTTGGGAAAGTTTATCTGACTCTTTTTTTGACCAGACTTTCAGAATCTACATCACCTTACAGATAATTTGAGACTGTAGGAGCTCCAGAGGGGTTTTAATTTAGGAAAAGCACAGACTTTTCTAAAATCTGCACAAGGAAATGACCCCATGGCAGGAGCACAAATCAATTCCAGCCAGGATGGGTGGGGAGAGCTCAGCTACTCCAGCCCAAGGAGGGGTGTTAAAATAAAATATTTATTTTATATATTTTCCATCCAACTCCAGCAACTCTCTCGCTTTTGTTTTATTTTTTTTTTGTAGTTCTTAAGTTCAATATTGAACAGGTTTTACTTGTCCAATTTAGTCTTGAACTTGAACATTTCATCACTTCTGCATTTCTCATTCCCTGAATGCAAAAGAATTCCAGCAAAATACCACTAAAAATGAACTGAAAATGACCCTGGCTTTTAGAGACTGGCACTGAAATAGAAAAAAATATTAAAATAAATAAAAATAAAGAAATAAAGGAATAAATAAATAGATAAATAAACCATGCAGCAATTTTTAAGGCATTAAATTTTGATGTCCACAATACCACAGTGGATAAAGCCCTACCCCTATCCCTGCTCACTGTAAATTGCCAGGTTTCCATATTTATTTCTCTTTCTTCTCTTTGGTATCGTTTACATAAAAGACAGAACCACTTCATCAGTTTTTTAAAAGCCTCAAATTCCTACTCCTGGAAGCAGTTCCTTATCAATTCCCAAGCCCTCCTGACTGCTCACTCTCTAAAATTGATAATTTCACCATTTAGAAAATATTTATCCATTCTATACCTCTTATCATCCTTTCCCCATACAGAAATAAGTCAGAAAATTGACTGTCACACCTATTTAGATTCATTTTATGCTTGCTATGGAAGCAATTTCAGCATTTATCTGTATTTTGTATTAGAATTCTTTTAAATCCAATTGTGGAACATCCAGGGGGAAAGAACAACCCAAAAAGTTCAGCTAAAATATTTTCTAAACTCCCTGTATATTCTATATATTAATCATAGAAATAGATATTAATAACAGAAATTTATATATTGTAATGGCTTTTTAGCTTTAATTCTAATGCAAATGTTAAAAATTTTATGGTAAATGAGCTAAAAGCATTTTCCACTACATTCTGCTGAACTCTTCCATAAGAAAGGACTTTTAAATCAAAGATATTTTTATCACATCTTATCTATCATCAGTACATTTCAAAATGCCAAAAAGGATTATTAATGAATATTTACAAGAATAATCTACAGATCTAATCTAATCTAATATTCTACATGTAGAAAAAAAATTAAAATCATCTTAATCCCCTTAAAATTTGGCACTTTTTGTGCAAATCAGTGTTGACAACTGAAAATCAACTTAAAATTTATTAATTTAATTTCTCTGAGTTGCTTTAGATGGGACAAGTGTCAGATCCGACCTCAGACCTTAATTTAGCCAATTAATCACTTTTTTTTGCAGGCATCCCATGGAATATCCACTGCTTTGCTCCTCCCATCAAATTCCTCCCAAACCACAGAGTTTTCCTGTGACACAACACCCAGCCACAGCAAACACTGAGATCCTGCAGCATTTTTCAATCCTTTCTCTTGATTCTTCTTTTATCTCCACACTCTGCAGGGAATTCTGATTTTAAATACCTGAGTGTTCCAGGAAACTGCTAGGAGTGGGGATTTCCTCAGGGCTCTGTCTTTATTTCTAAATTGAAATTAAAAAAAGAGTGAATTTGGATACTTCAGTAACCACCCAGTCCCACACAACTGAACGACTGAGCAGCCCAGATTTAAATAAATTCAATTTCCCTCGCATTTCCAAAACTGCAGGACACATCTGGCTCTGCTAATGAGAGGCCAAGAGATTCCAGCAGCAAGGTCAGATTTCAATTAATTCTCCTTGTTCACTGCCTGAACCTTGCTCACTCACAAGCCTTGATAGATCAAATACTGAAATATTCCCTGAATTATTCAAGATTTCCCCCCTAGTGGTGACTGCAGTACAAAAGCTGAATATTACCAAAAGCTCTCCTCACAATTTGCTGGTTTTAATCGACTTCTCTTGGTTTTGCTGTTTCATTTCTGAAGTGATCAGGTAATTTGTTATTATAAATGAGGGGTTTAGGTATTACATTTCCACACAAGGAAATTTTCCCATCCTGGAAATGTCCAAGGCCAGGCTGGAGCAACCTGGGGCAGTGGAAGGTGCCATGGCAGGGCTGGGACAGGATGGCAACCCAATCAAATTCAAAAAACCCCCCAAAAACTCAATTATTTTATGAATCAGGAGCTTTTTGGGTGAAATTTGGAGCTCCCAGTGAATATTTTTGTCTCTAAACTCATTGGCAGGTGTTGCTTTGCTTGTTGTGTGAGAAGAGCAGAACAACAAGATCCATAAAGAAATCCATAAATCCAAAAGAATGGGATTTATCCATAAAGAAAACCATAAATCCAAAAGAATTGGGTTTCTCCATAAGAAATCCATAAATCCCAAAGAATTTGGTTTATCCATAAGAAATCCATAAATCCATGAGAATGGGATTTATCCATAAAGAAAACCATAAATCGAAAAGAACTGGGTTTAGCCATAAAAATCCATAAATCCAAAATAATTTTATTTATCCATAAGAAATCCATAAATCCCAAAGAATTTGGTTTATCCATAAAGAAATCCATAAATCCAAAAGAATGGGATTTATCCATAAGAAATCCATAAATCCAAAAGAATTTTATTTATCCACAAGAAATCCATAAATCCCAAAGAATTTGGTTTATCCATAAGGGTTGAGAGCTGGGGGAATTTGACTTTTTTTTTTCCCTTGTACAAAGTGATTTGTGTAATAAAGCTGTGGGGAAATTGAACTTGTCAGCGCGTTAAATGCATTTGTCTGCAGGAATAAAATAAACTACACGTGTGCAATTATGGGATTGGAGGCTGAAATTCCCTGTGATTCAAACTCTAATTTATCACTAGTTTTTTCTTTAATCCACTCAAGCTTTACCAGTTAACTCTGCACAATAATTTCATTTGAAATGGAAATGAAACAGAAGGCTTTGAAAACAAAACAGTGAACATTATTGAAATCAGTGCATTCCAGCTTTGCAGCAACAATTCCAGTGATTTACTGAACACAGGACACAGCTGAAAACTGCCAGGAATTTGCCAAAAAAAAAAATAAAATATATATATATATATATAAAATATAATATATATATGTGTGTGTATGTGTATATATATATATAATACTTGACATTTAAATATTGGTGGGCAGAGTACACTCAGCACTTCAAATATATATTTTAGGAGATGTATTAATTTAAAATAACGCCACAGAGCAGTGTGAGGTTTGTTCTTTTGGGGTTTTCCTTCTCTCCAACCAGCCAGATCTTACCTTGAAAGCACCATGACAGTGGGAGGAAAAATAGATCTATGAGCTGTTAAGCAAAGTAGATTTTATTTTATTTTATTTTATTTTATTTTATTTTATTTTATTTTATTTTATTTTATTTTATTTTATTGTTTTGGCGCTGCTCAAACTCAGTTTGTCCTTCACAGACAGAGCTGGTCTCTCATTTTCTCACAGAGTCACCCCAGCCCTGGTTTCCCTGCTCTTTTAAAGGGGATTTTTTTGCAGATTAAGTTAATTTTCACATAATCAAGGCAATCCAGGAGCCTTAAAATCCTTGTTTGCAGTGACATTCCCTGTCAATGTGCTCCTCTGGAGCAGCACCTCAATTACAGCTGCTGGCTGCAGGGACACATTTCCTGGGCATCAAGGAGCAGGGAAGATGAAAACATTTTTATTTCAACTGCAGAACTCTGCCCCTAAATCCTTTAAAGTGTTTTATAAGAGAAAAAAGCACTTTAGCACTCAAAAGATGCAACAGGAGGAGGTTTAGAAACAAAACATTCTGGAATTAAGAGAGGCTGTGGCTGCCCTTGGTTTTGTTTGAAAACAACCCAAAGTTTGGGCTGTGCAGTTCAGCAAACACATTTGGGGTTAAACCAGTCCTTTTTTAACCTTTTGGGTAGATTGCAGCTCTGCAGTTAATAACAACCCCCAGCTATGGCACACCAGAGAGCTCATTTGGCTCCAGAAATAATTCCATTTTCCATTCTCCATTCTCCATTTTCCATTTTCCTGCCTCAGACACAGCCCCTCAGCCCCAGTCAGTGAATTCTCTCAGGCAAGTCTTGCTCTGAGAAACTTCTCATCAAACCCAGGAGAAAAAAAACCAAAAACCCTAAATTCAGTTTAAAATACCCAACAAACCAAAGTGGTGACATTTGGATTGTCACTGCCTCCCTAAAACCCCTGGAGCCTGAGCAGCTGCAGAGGGGGAATCTCCTTTTTTTGGGTCATTTCTCGTTAGCAGCAGCATTTCCCTCACTTTTTCAATATTGATTCCCTTGCCCTGGGGTAACCTGGGAGCTGATCCAGAGCCAGGCTGATGATGGATCAGCCTGGGGCAGGGACAGCTCTGTGTATCTCCAGCTCAGGAATTCCATTTTTGCCCAGCTGCCCCTCTCAAACATTTGCATTTATTTCCAGCTTTTCACTGGCTCGGAGATGTAAAGCTCAGATTCTGAGCTGAGCCAAAGCAGCCGGCAGGAAAAGTCACCTGGAGCTGAGAGATCAACAAATGAACTCCCAGGGGAGGTGAAAACTCAGCCCCTGAGGGACCCAACCCCAGCTGAGAGCCAGGGACCCACAGATCTCCAATTCCACCTGTAGGAATTAAAGAGAATACTCCCTTTAACCTAAAACTGCAGAGAAAACTTCTCCAATTAACCAATAACACTAAAATTATGCGTGCAGTTTAATTAGAAGCGTGCAATATTTATATGTGTCTAATTCATTTATTTTAATATTAATTTATTTTAATAAATTTGATTTTTTAATGATTTAATTTATTTTAATATTAAAATAGGAGCAGAGGCACAGGAAGGGTCAGAGGGATGGACAAAAAGTCCTCCAGGACTTTTCTGGCCCCGTCCCTTTGGTGAGCACATTTCACCATGTGTGTGACAGCCCAGCAGCACCAGCCCCGGCTCTTCCTGCAGGAAATTTGGTTCATAAATAACTTTAGAACATAAGGACATTAAAATCATTGGTGTTTACATGAAAAGTAATTGAATATCAATCAAATCACACTGGCAACCTCCTGACAGCTCCAGTTCTGCTGTAATTCATTGAATTAATCAAGGCCCGGCACGGTGAGATGTTATTGCAAAGGCTGAGGAAGGAGCAGGAAATTACAAAGTTAAAAAAACAAAAAAACCAACAAGATAATATTTTTTTTTCTTTACTTCGCTGTGTGTGAAACTTTCCAGTGGAGGAGAACAAGGCCATGAAAATACTGCCATAGTTCAGGCTCAGCTAATTTATATTTCAGCCAAAAAAATCCACCAAAATGATGGTGAAAGGGCTGCATCAGGCACGTCTTGAGTTAATCACAACAAAAATGACATTTTGGAGGCAGGAATTCAGGAGGTGTCCAGGTGTGGAGGGATATTCCAGACCAAAACCTTCTCATGTGCTGCCCCAAACTGTGAGAAATTGCATTGTGTCCCTGATGGCTCTGTCCACCTGAAATTCTCACATTAAATACTCCCTTTTAATACCCTGAATTCAAACCCATATTAGGATTTTTATATTAGCAAATCTTCCCATCACAGGGTGGCAGTGGCTCCTGCACAGTGACTGGATCCAGATCCTGATTTCCCGTGAGTTAATTAGTGCATGGCTCAGGGAAACCAGGCTGGAAATTTCCTGGGGTTTAGATTTGGGTTAAACCTCCACCTGCACATCGTTTAGAGATCTCTGCTGCAGCAAGCACAACACAAACAGCAGAGAGGGCTGGGGCAGAACCTTGAAATGGTGAAAGGCAGAGAACAGAGCACAGGAGGAGTTTTCAGGAGCTCCCTCTCATCTCCGGCTCACCCACAGACAGGGCAGTGATATTTAATATCTCCAACCTCAATCACATGTTCAGCAGCAATTCCTAAAGGAAGAAACGGCTTTTTCTGCAGCAACAATAAAGGCAGATCTCTGGGGAAAGAGGAAATAAAATGTTTTTGTTTGTCTAAAATATGAGCTGTGAAAATAGATAGCTGTTCCATACAGAAAAATGCCATTCAAATAAAACCCTGCACGTTCCTTTTGATAGGATATTAAACATGACACTGAGATCCCTGCCCAGCTCCCATTACCCCACAGACACCTCTTGGTCACACACATTTTGTTTTATTGGCCCTCCCATGCAATATGAGCCTATTCCCAATTCCTGGTGCACATTTCCACAGCTCCAGAGCCTCCTCAGGGGAAAGGAGTACGTGTAAATACGACACATTTAAGGAGCAGATTGATGTGTGTTCATGCAGATGGACCCTCTGGAATAATTTATATTTTGGCGGGATGACTGCTCAGCCAAACCCACCTGAGTGGCTTCTGTTTTTGCAGTGCAAGAACAGCCACAAAGCACAGAAATAAACACAAACTAAAGTGGCACTCCCTGGGAGCTCAAGGAACAAAGCTGCCCTCAGCAGTGAAGGTATTCAGCACTGAAACAGAAATCAATCAGATCTGTTATTTTCATCTACTTCCCAAAAGTTGGAGCAGCTTGTTGGATTGCCTGCCTTGAGCAGCGATGCTCCAGCACCTCCAGAGTGAGAGAACCTTTCCTTACTCCTTCCCTGCTCCAATCCTGCAGATATAATTACTTCAGACTCTTGCCCTGATTCACAGCCCCCTGAAATGAGTGCAGCCTTTTCCTCTGGCTGCTGAACTCGCTGTCTCCCTGCACTGTGGCTGCCTAAGGAGTGGAACTAATACAGTTTAAGGGTGCATAATTCCCACTCATGTCAGAAAGGAGAGGATTTCTATGGAGATCAGCATCTCCTGGTTGCATGGCTAATCACTGCCTCCCCACTCCACAGGCCAGGGAAATAAATATTTTTCCTGGGAGTGAATAAATTCAGAGGTGACAGCTGAAGGGATGGGAGTTAATGGGGAGAGCAGCAATTCAGTGGGAGGAGTGATAAATAAACCCTGAGCTCTCAGGACACTTCACCAAACCTGGGACAAGGCTCTGCCCTGCCCAGAGCATCCCCACAGAGAGGAACAGGTGACCCCAAACCCAAACAAACTGAGAGGAAAAAAGGGAGAAATCCTTGGAGTGAGAAAGGGCTTGGGTATGAGCAGGGCTCTGGCTCAGCTCCATCCTTCCTGCACTCCTGGAGCAGAGTGGAAGGGTCAGCACCTCCTGCCTTGCTCTGGGGGATACAGGGAATTTCCCCATCTGCAAGGATCCTTTGGAGCTCACAGGAAAGGCAGCAGCAACAGGAACAATACCTGGGCAAGCAATTCTGCACCTTGCATATGGGGAAAATAAATCTGTGTGCACTGGCAGGACAGCCTGGGGTTTATTCTCTGATTCAGGATGGTGTTTGCCCTCCAGGTTTTACTTTCCAGAAGCATTTGAATGGTTCCATGAAGGAAAACAAGTGGAGAGTGGGTGGTGAGAACTGTGCCAACATAACCCCCAAACAGACCAGGCAGGGGACAGCCTCACCTGAGAGCACCCAGTTACCAAATTCAGAAATCATCCCTCATGTTAAACCCCAGTTTCACAGCCTTAAACTGTTGTCTCACCTTGGTTAATCAGAGAATCAGAATCACCTGCTTCCATTTTTCTGTCCCAACATGTTTTTTCTTTTTTTAATTTTTCCCTTCCTGTTCACAGCCACAACTTCACATCTATTTTAACCACAGCTCAGTGTCCCTGCCAGAATAACCGAAGCAGCAGCAGCAGCAGCAGTTTTGGGTACTCAGCAGTTTGTGGCTCCGGAGCAGGATCTCAGCACATCTCCTGCTGGCATCCCGTGGCAGCCTCTGGCACTGCACCCGGCCAGACAAACACTCCCGGCTCCTCAGCTCATCCTCTCATTCATCCCCTCACTCCCTGTGTCCTGCGGCTGGAAAACCAAAAATTCATCTCACCAGCACGAATAAAATAAGCTTTGTGATGGCTTAGAGCAGATGACTCCCTCCCTCCTTTTACCTGCAAGATTCCCAGGGTGTGGGAAAGCCGGGAAAACACTCATGGACAAAGCAACCACCCTGAATGCCTCAGCACCTAATTCCCTTTTTTTTTTTCTTGGATTGTCAAAACTTACTATCTTTCTTTATAAGGTTTTTTAAGGTTAAACTATTTAATTAAGAAATGACACTTAAATTATTTTCACTTTTAACTTAATAACTAATCACTCCAAGTCCACAATGTAGATTTGTCTCATTACAAAATACTACTTCAACTTACGAAGAAGGTGGTAAAGGAGTTTACTAGTTTCTGCCTTAAAATTTTTATCTTGTTTTTTATATATATTTTAAAACCTTAATCTCCAAGCTTTCTACTACATGACATTACACACTTCTAATCATACTACACACTTGTAATCCCAGCTCTATCCATCAATTTCGGAAGCCTTCTCCACAGCCTCAGGTCAAATGCAGTGTTTTTCTTCTGGGGGTCAAGAGTTTGTCAGCACAGAAAGTCTCAGGCTCTCAGCCTCCAGATGTCCAACATCAGAACCCACAGGCAATAAAAAACAACCACCACCAACTGTTCCCTGCCTTGGTAAATCCAGAAGTGTGGAGCAATCAATAGAGCCGAGGCTCAGGCTCTAATTGGAGCCTCCTGTGTGAAACCAGCAACCCTTCAAACACTACAGGGCTCGTGGCAGGGACAGAATATTCCCTAAAAAGCAGAGAATGCTTCATTAGTGCTGCTGGGAAGAGAGGATCAATGTGCCCTTGTGGAAGTTAATGAGAACAGCAGATTTCACGTCCTGGCCCTGATCTCGGTGCCCCAGGCTGCAGGGTTGTTAGCACTCCCCGAAGTGCTCAGCACCAGGGCCCAGGTACAGCTCTGCCCGAATTAATTCCATCCGTGTGACCGTTTAACTGACTGCCCATCTGCCTGCAAGCCACAAATTCCAGGGATGCTCACCTTAAATATTAATGAAGCTTTTCTGCTGCAAGGTGCAAGGGAAAGGAAAGCTAAACACAATTATAAGAATAAGCATTGACAGCAGGGGAAGCTGGAAAAATAAAAGGTGTTTCATTCAGACAAATGCTAAACCAACCCACTTCAATCACTGCCTTCCCTCGAGGAGGCAAAAATTGCTTTATTTAATCTTGATCAAGGAAAAAAATGGAAGATCTCCTTTATCTAATGAAAAAAAACGTTTGAACTATGATAAAAATAGGGATGCACATAATCCTAATTTACAATAAATTAAGTTTATCTTTGCACTGTGGGGTACCTCCCACAACGATGGCAGATTGATTTTATTTCCTTCAGAAACACATTTGCCTGCATCACTCTCAGGGCTTGGCTTCCCTGAGAGCCTCCCTCCCCTCCAGCTCTGTTCCCACAAAATTCCTGCACGTGGAAATCCAGCATTTACCTTTTGCTATTTTTTAACTCTAAGCCCCAGACAATTATTTTGTCCTAGAAAAAAATTAGCTTGTGCTAATTGAGTGACAAAAAAACCCCCACTGCACCACAAATTGTGTGGGACTTTTTTTATTTTCAATGTTTACAGAGATGGCAATAAATACAGGAAAGAGGAGATTCTTTTAAAAGAAATCAATCAAGTCTTCAAACAGGAAAAATTGTATCCAAGAGCTGCTTCAAACTGGCCACCATTCCAGAGATCAGGGTAACAATCATGGGAGTAACTCAAGGTAAGCATTGCCACAAATCGGTGTCAGGAGCCAAAATAACCACACCACAGCAGGAGTCTCACATATTTACAACATACCTATCATACAAAATCAGTGGGAGTGTTCAGGGAGTGGTTTCTTCTCTGTCCAGTGTATATAAAAGATACACCAGAGGGTTTGGTGGCTTGGTTCCTCTCCCCAACATCCGCAGAAGCGTTTCTGCTTTTGGCAAAGTTTAAAAAATCCTTTGTACTGCAGGAATTCTTCATCCAGCGTGGACCTTTCTGTGTTTCCAGCCTTGGTTGTGATCAGCCCTGTCATGCCCTGGGGCAGCTGCTCAGAGGGCAGAGGCTGTGAGGCTGTGCCTGGGCTCCTCTCGCTGCTCTGAGCTGCAGGATGGGAAGGTGTCCGTGGTGCCATGGAGCTTCAGGGGGCTGGGAACACCTTCAGAGAGCCGGGGGGGGGGAAAAACAGCCCAGTTAAACACAGCACCCCAGGCAGGATTCACACACACATCAGTTAATTCAGTCCAACCCTGCTTAATCTGCTGCTCCAGCTCAGAAATACCCATGCAGATTTTCTTTACCCCCTCCTCCAGAACAGAAACTTATAAAAATCAAATTAATAACTTTTTTTTTTCCAAAGTTCTGACGTGCATTTAAAACGTCAAAATGTTCTTTTAGATCCTTTTTCCCCAGTCTAGCAAGCAAGATGTTTTTCTAAATATAAACCAAGCGGTTTGTACCCCTGCAGTCTACTTTTCTCGTGCTGGATTACTGATTTAATAAAAGGATCGGTGGAAAAGCACAGACTGTGCCACAGGCTGCCACCAGCAGCTCCTCCTGCCATGCCCCCATCCAAGAACAGCTCTGGGCAGGCAGGGAAGTGCTGCTTCCATCCTCCATCCCTGCTCTGCACGGAGCTTTCCATGGGCTGCCTGCCCCCTCTAGCGTTGGAAAGAAAGAACCGGGAAAATTAGTTCCTTTAAGGCTTTTTTTTCTTTTTTTTTTTTTTTTGGTTGGGGTTTTTAATTCTGAAAACAAACACAACTGCACGGAGCTGACTTTGGCCCGGCTCCTCTGAGCTCTGAGCACCTCCTTTTGTTTCCCCTCATTTCCCCGTTCTGGGGGATGTGGTTGTTTTGGGTGAGTTTTAACAAGCACGCAGGATGAAGAATGAAGGTTCTCAGTACAAGGCAGCCACGCAGAGGAGGGGAGCCAGGTGGTACAAAAAGCATTGAGAGTTTGGGGCAGGTCTGTCCTGAGCCTCCTCTGCTCCAGGACAAACACCCCCAGCTCCTCACAGCATTTGTGCTCCAGACCCTTCCCCAGCCGTGGCGCCCTTGCTCCAACACCCCAGTGTTCCTAAAGTGGGGACACGGCACCCAAACTGTCCCTGCTCCTGCTGGCCACAGCATCCCGAGCTGCCCATCCCAAACGGGACATGTCCTTGTCCCCAGATAGCTGAGCAGGTTTCAGGTGAGTGCCACCCCCATGAGTGTCACCCCCATCAGTATCACCCCCATGAGTGTCACCCCCATGGAGCAGAGCAGCGTTCAGGCTGTCAGCCCCATGAGTGTCACCCCCATGAGTGTCACCCCCATGAGTGTCACCCCCATGGAGAACAGCAGCGTTGAGGCTGAGTGTCACCTCCATGAATGTCACCCTCATCAGTGCCACTCCCACGGAGCAGAGCAGTGTTCAGGTTGACTGTCACCCCCATGAATGTCACCCCCACGAGTGTCATCCCCACGAGTGTCACCCCCAGGGAGCAAAGCAATGTTCAGGCTCAGCTCAGTGCCCCAGGGGCAGTGTCAGAGGAGTCCCAGTGCCCTCGGGGCAGTGCCAGGGCTGTCTCAGTGTACCCAGGGCAGTGCCCGGCTGGCATGTCCTCACCTGGCAGCCCCAGCAGGTGCCCCGTGCTGTGCTGGCGGGTGATGTGGTGCCAGTAGGCGCTGCGGGGCAGGGGCACCACGGTGCCCAGGGACACGGCCCGCTCGCTCCTCCTCAGCTGCAGCTGCAAGGCACGACAGGGTCAGCGACACCTGCAGCACGCTGGGGTCAGCAATTGCTTTTGACAGGAATTCCAGCTACACACACTGCACTAAATGTTATAATCGAGCAGAATTTCATAATATTAATATTAATTTGAAAAATAATATATTGAACAAAGTACCCACAAATCTCGAGGAATAATAATAATAATACGTGTCCTTGTTGTTTTTCTCTTGCTCTAAATTTTATAATCAAGCAGAATAATAATAACAACAATAACAACAACAACAATAATAGTAATAATAATAATAATAATAATGTATTGAACAAACTAACTTTGCACCCACAGCTGCTGAGGAATGTGCATGTTCTTGTTGTTTTTATCCTTGAACAAGAATTCCAGTTATACAGATTGCTCTAAATTTTATAATCGAGCATAATATAATAATAGTAATAGTAATAATAATAATAATAATAATAAACTAACTTTACACCCACAAACATCGAGGAATGTATGTGTCCTTGTTGTTTTTATCCTTGAGCAGGAATTCCTGTAATTCCTATAATTCCAATTATACGTATTGCCCTAAACTTTATAATTGAGCAGAATAACAATAGTAATAGTAGTAGCAATAATAATAATAATTATTATTATTATTAATAATTATATACAGTAATAATAATAGACAATAATAAGAACATTAATAAAATAGTAATTACACTGCTAATAATAATTATAGTAATGACAATAACAATCCCCCTGGAGCAGCCCAGTCTGGGTGGGTGCCCAGAGTGGAACCCCCTCCCCGTGCCCCCCGTACCCTGGAGTCCTTGGCGCTCTGCAGCAGCCGCTGGTGCTGCTCGGCGATGGCCAGGGCGGCCGAGTGCACCTTCTGGTAGATGGCCTCGCCATGCCTGGTCTGGAAGATGAAGAGCCCCTCTCCCGTGTCACACATCCTGCAAGGCACCAGCACAGCCCAGGGGCAGCGGGAGGGTCCAGCCCAGAGGGAGCCAGAACCTCCCCGTGCCACCCCAAAATTCCCTCGCGCCAGGAGGAGGGAACCAGGAAATGGAAGAAAGTTATTGCCACCCTCTGTTCCTGCCTGTTCTCAACCAGGAGGGAACAAAGTTATTGCCACCCTCTGTTCCTGCCTGTTCTCAACCAGGAAATGGAACAAAGTTATTGCCACCCTCTGTTCCTGCCTGTTCTCAACCAGGAAATGGAACAAAGTTATTTCCACCTCTCTGTTCCTGCCTGTTCTCAACCAGGAAATGGAACAAAGTTACTGCCACCCTCTGTTCTTGCCTTTTCTGAACCAGAAAATGGAACAAAGTTATTTCCACCCCTCTGTTTTCTGTCTTTCCTCAACCAGGAAATGGAACAAAGTTATTTCCACCTCTCTGTTCCTGCCTGTTCTCAATCAGGAAATGGAACAAAGTTATTTCCACCTCTCTGCTCCTGCCTGTTCTCAACCAGGAGGGTACAAAGTTATTGCCACCCTCTGTTTTCTGCATTTTCTCAATCAGGAAATGGAAGAAAGTTATTGCCACCCTCTGTTTTCTGCATCTTCTCAATCAGGAAATGGAACAAAGTTATTCCCACCCTCTGTTTCTGCCTTTTCTCAACCTGGAAATGGAATTTGGGATTATTTAACAAGGAGGTAATATAAGAGTGGATCTTTATCAGAAGGCCTCCAGGGCAGCTGTGGAAAGACGCCCACTAAAGCCACCCCCACAGGGGTGAGGAAATTTTACAATTTTTAGAAAAGTAACATAATTAATGAAAAGCACCAATTAGGAGGACAAGCGGTGATTTGCAATTTTGGCAATTTTGCAATTTCCCCCCAGGTCAAGCCCCTCCTCTGGAGTCCCTCCTGGCACTGGCTGTGCTCTGTCCATGAAATATCTCCGAGAGTGGTTTGTTCTCAACTTTGGTTCCCAGCAAACACCAAGAGAGCACTGGGGCCCTGTGCCCCCAGGACTTGGAGCTCTGGGATTTGTTTTGTCCTTCTGCCTAGGGAAAAGCCATGGAAAACCACTGGGAAAAGCAGCCAGTGATGCAACAGGCCAGAGCCAGAAACAGATGTGGAAAGAATACAGGGAACAGAGAAAAAAGGCAAAAACTCAACGGCATCACTTGTGCCCCTGTGCAGCCCTGGTGCATGCACTGACACACCCAGCTGCTCCTTCACAAGTGCAAAGGCTCTGGAGAGCTCCTGCACAAAACCCAGATTTTTATATTTAGGCTCTATCTGGAATCTGTGTCAGGCAGCATTAATTTGTCTTCTTCCCCTTTTGGACTTCGAATGAGTTTTGCAGACTTTTGTCTTCCTCTTGAAACAATAAATACAAATTTTATTTGGGTTTTCTTGGAAGTATATATATGTACCAGGGTATTAAGTGGTATTTATGTTTGTTTCAGCATTTTAATTGGGTTTTGGGGAGGTTGTATTTGTTTCACCATATTAATTGGGTTTGCGAGGGGGTGTTACACTTGTTTCAGCATTTCACTTTCCTTTGAGGGGCTTATATTTGTCTCAGTATTTTAATTGGGCTTTTGAGGGAGGTTTACACTTGTTTCACTATTTTAATTGGGCTGTCTGGGAGGGTTTATATTTGTTTCAATAGTTTAACTGGGGTCTTTTTGTCGCGGGAGGGTTGTATTTGTTTCAGTATTTTGATTTGGTTTTTTGGGGGGTTATATTTGTTTCAGAAATTTAATTCGGTTTGGGGGGGTTGTATTTGT
>JAWMQZ010000072.1:13094335-13115373 GCA_035584835.1 Tangara arthus
AAGCCCAAAAAAGGACCCACGTTAACAGAGGATTAACCCTTAAAAGCAACAGCCTGTTGCATATTCATACACCTCATTCATCATGCATAAATTCCATTCCAACACAGGATTCTGTCTGGTCAGTGTTAGCTTCTTCCTCTGAATCCTGACAGCATCTTCAGGGCTGAGCAAGGCAGGAAGAACTCGATGAGAGAGCAATAAATTCTTTTTCTCTGAAAGATTCAGGTGTCCTGTGGCTGCTATCTCAGTGCGAGCCCTCTCTTAAGGAAAGTATCTTACGTAGCATAGCTTCTATTTTAACATTTTGTTGTAACCTAAAACTATATGTAACACACTACTTAAGAAAACTAATACATTATAACTTTCTAACACAACATATATAATATTCATTTCAATATCTGCAAAAAGCCAATCATAAAATACACATTTTTCACAACCACCACAATGTTTTTAGTTACACAAAGCCCTGGCAGAGCTGAGTCTTTCTACTTTTCACACACAGAAGGTTGCAATCACATTTCCTGGCAAACCACTCCTATTCTCCCAAGCCCCAGACACAGCAGTTAATGTTCTCTAGTTCAATAAACCATCAATTCTACCACCACAAAGGGAACAACTCTAAAAAAAATTCCCCTCTAAACAACCTCACACAATAAAAAGCAAAAAGAAAAAAACAAAACCACTTACCCCTTCAGGCTTGCTCCCTGCAACATGGGTGAGTTTCCAGGCTCTAGAGATGCCAAATGTCTCCCACCCGGGGAAAAGCTCACAGGTACCCCAACCTGAGACCACTGCAGATTGGGCAACCCTAAATGCATTCCCACCACCAGCTCCCCCTAGCCTGGGCCAGCTACTGAATGATTCAGAATCCCCTCCTCTTCTTCTTCCTCCTCCTCCTCATCAGTTGGTGGGAGCAGACACTTGTGCAGCTTTGGGAGGTGCTGCCCCAAACCAGCCATTGCTTCTGGAAGCAGCAGGCGACCTCTTTAAGGATGCCCACCTGTGCTGCCCCTTCAAGACACAGACTGTGCTTCCAAAAGAATCACTGAAAATGGAATTTGTGCCCTAGTTAGAGCTGAGGAAAGGCAATTCCTAAGTCAAGCTGCTCGAGTTCATCAGCTCATGGAAACACAAGGCCTGCTGAATCATAATCCACGGGTTTTATCTTCTTGGGGCAGGGGACAGAGTTATACCGAAAATGTTGTTTACAGACATCTCTATTTGGAAACAAATGCTCAAGTTACTGCACTAAATTGTGTCAGCTAAAGGGGATGGAAATCAGATCATTTAAAAGCAGACAGCTCTCCTGTATTGTTTCAGCAAAACAATCTCTTTTGAATAGCCTGCTAAGGGGCTAATTTTTGGGGAAAACAAACACATCTTTTACGATTATGGCCATTCGAAGCTGTTTCTTGTACTCTAAATTGTCACACATGAAGGATCAATGGCGTTCTCAGATGATGATTTAATTAAGAACTCCTCCTTTCCTCAAGATGAGAGCTGCACAACCTCTCTGAATGGCTGATGGATGATTTGCTATTACCTTGCTTGCTTTCTTTTTAATATTTTTTTTTCAGAATTTTAATTGCTGCCATTTGAGGATTATTGATTACCTGTAATTGCTCCTTTTCTCAGGCATCTCCCTAGTTACCTGCAGCTAAGTGATCTCTGCAAAAGACAGAAGCAGAGTACTTCAGAACCTAATGGTTTTCATTAGCTGTTAATGAACACTGATAGGGTGACAGCTGGACTCTGCACTGGCCTGAACTTGGAAAGTGGATGAGACTGAAAATTCCTTTTCCTTAAGAAAAAAAAAAACACCAAAAGCACCAAAACCCGTTTTTACACACCAGTCACATTAAACAGAAACTAGACCAATGAAGTCTTTACAGCACGAGACACTCCAGAGTGCGAAGAAAAACCCCCCTCTGCCTTCCAGAGCAGGCACTCACTTCAGACCGGTGTCATTCCCACAGGTCCCAGGCACAGAGGGATCCAAGGGACAGCCACCAGATCCAGAGGAACTGGACTAAAGGTGATTCTATTTTTTTAAGCTCCTAATTCTGTCTGCTCTGATCAGCCCATTAGACAAAGAGGTTTGTTCAATTTACCACCGCTCAGCTCACAAACTGCCGAGAGCTCGGACTTGGTTCTGGATTCTGCAGGAGCTGGAGACACACAGTTGTTTCCCACACCTTTGTCTTATTTACAATCCAAATTCCATGGAGATATTTAAAACATGCAGCAGAATCACCCTGTGCAAAGCTCATTTTCTTCCTTAGGTCTTTTTCTTGACATTCCAAGTACATTTAAAAGCTCAAACATTTCAAAATAACACGGTCAAAAATGCTGTTACACAGGGAGCATCAAGTGCAACAAGCATGAAGCTGCCCTTTGCTGCAGGTTTAAGGTAATGCTTTCAGTTTAGTCTGAGAATTATGATCTCAAATTACAGCAAACGATCCTGTTAGAGTTGATCTGATAATTCTGGTGTAACCTGGTATAAAGATAGCATGATTAAACAAAAAAAAAAAAAAAAAAAAAAGAAAAAAAACCAAAAAAAAACCCACCCAGCATCATTAATTTCAGAGCAATTATTTTTAGAAACTGATCATCAGCTAAGTGGGAGCTCATTACCAGATTTTGTCTAGAAATAAGTTTTCAGTAGTGAGTGCCTGCCCACAAGACTTAAATAACAAAAAATCATGAAACGTGATGGTAGAAGTTTAAGAATTTTTTTCCTTAATTTTTTTTTTTCCCCATGCTGACACTGACCTGCAGCCCAGTGGGGAAGACAATCCTACACGCAGCTCTGCCCTGGCCCCAGCAATGCAACCAGGTACCCCTGTGCTGTGGGAAATCCCTCTCATCCACAGACTGCAGGAGCATCCCTGTGCCCTGGGAAAACAGGAGACAAGAAGCTGGAGCAGTTGGAGGTTGGAGAAGCTTTGGCCCTTGGTCATGGTTTGACACTGGCCCAACGCCAGGCACCCACAAAAGCTGCTCACTCACCTTGCCCTGCCACAGCTGGGCAGTGGAGAGGGGAAAAAAATCAACAAAGGGTTCATGAGTTGAGATAAGGACCAGGAGAAAACACTTCAAGGGCAAAACAGGCTCAACTTTAGTTCCAAACTGGATTTATTACTAACAGAATCAGAGGAGGATAATGAGAAGTAAAATAAGCCCTTTGAACACTTTCTCTCCCCCCAGCCCCTCTTGCCTTCCCACTGACAGCACAGGGGGACAGGGCATGGGGATTTTGGCCGGTTCATCACTGAGATCTTCTTCTCCTGCTCTGGGAGAGGAATCCTTCCCCTGTAAGGCTGTGGGCTCCCTCCCATAGGAGACATTTCTCTGTGAACTTCCCCGGCGTGGGCCCTCTCATGAGCAGCAGCCAAACCTCACCTGCTGCAAAGTGAGTCTCTTCCATGGGCACAATCCTCCCAAAATTGCTGCAATGTGAGTCCCTTCCATGGGCACACGGTCCCCCCAAAATTGCTGCAATGTGAGTCCCTTCCATGGGCACACAGTCCCCCCAAATCAGCTGCAATGTGAGTCCCTTCCATGGGCACACAGTCCTCCCAAAACTGCTGTGACGTGGGTCTCTTCCCATGGGGTGCAGCCCTCCAAGGACAGGCTGCTCCAGCCTGGAAGCTGGGCCCCTCTCTCCGCTGTGTCCCCCACTGGATCACGGCCTCCTCCAGGCATCCACTTGTTCTGGCATGGGCACCTCTGCCATGGGCTGCAGGTGGATCTCTGCATCCCCCATGGATCCTCACAGGCTGTGGGTGGATCTCTGCATCCCCCATGGATCCCCATGGGCTGTGGGTGGATCCCTGCATTCTATGGATCCCCATGGGCTGCAGGGGCACAGCTGCCTCACCATGGCCTTCACCATGCCTCACCATGGTCTCACCACCTCCTGCAGAGGAATCTCAGCTCTGGCACTGAGAGCCCCTCCTGCCCCTCCTTCTCCACTGACCTCAGTGTTTCCATGTTGCTTCCCTCACATATTCTACCTCCTCTTCTCTGTCTAGAAGAAAAACTGTGTGCCCTTTGTTTTGATTTTCTTCTCAAATATGAAATCACAGAGGCATTGGCCAGCAGCAGGTCCATCTTCAGAGCCATCAGGGATTGGGGCTGCTGGACATAGTGGGAAGCCTCCAGCAGCTTCTCACAGGAGCCACCCCTGTGGCCCCCCTACTCCCAAAAACCAGGCCATGCAAAACCAATGCACCCCTGCACCCCTGCGGTGGGCTTACACGTGAAAAACGCCAATCACTTGTTTTTAAAATTTTAAAAGCTTAATAGTAATAAAATGGTTATAAAATAGTAATATAATTAGAGTAATAATAATTTGGACAATTAGGATTAGGATAATACGAGACAACAAAAACAAAGAGTTACGGATAGTCCGGGTACCTTGTTCTGGGCAAAATAAGCCCAAAAAAGGACCCACGTTAACAGAGCATTAACCCTTAAAAGCAACAGCCTGTTGCATATTCACACACCTCGTACATGATGCATAAATTCCATTCAAACTCGGGATTCTGTCTGGTCAGTGTCAGCTTCTTCCTCTGAATCCCGACAGCATCTTCAGGGCTGAGCAAGGTAGGAAGAAGTTCATTTCTTCTGATAATGGAGCAATTGAGGTGTCCTGTGGCTGCTATCTCGGTGTGAGTACCTCATTCTTTTCTTTTAAAAAAGTATCTTGCATAGCATTTTATGTTGCATATTTTAACATTATGTTATAATCTAAAACTGTATTTAGCACACTACTTAAGAGAATTAATACAGCACAACTTTCTAACATAACACATATAATATTAATTTTAATATTTGTGAAAAGCCAATCATAAAATACGCATTTTTTACATTGCAGATCCAGCAAACCTTCCTGTGATATAACCACATGGCAGACCACTTGTAAAGGATATTGCTGGAAATGCAAAAGGAAGTGCAGCAGGCAGCAGAGGGACATATGAAGGGAATCTTGGATATCTAATCCAGTTGGAAAGGACAGCTTGGATTGGCAGCTAATTGGGAGCCAGGGGAAAAGCTTTCTGAGCTACAGGCAGCAAGCAGCTCAGGGAGAAAGGAGCTACAGGTTTTCTGCAAGAAAAAGCTGACTGTTAAATTGAGTATAGTACTGATGGTAAATGCATTTCATCACCAAATTATAGATCTATAAAAAAGTACAACAGAGAAAAAGAAAAAAGAAAGTAAGTACGTGTCAAGCTTTCCGGGCTTTTTTTCACTTTTCCAGGGAAAATTTTATTCTGGTACACTGGCAGATACAGCACAGGTGGGAATGTTTTCACCTAAAAATTGCCAGTAGGCTGAAGCAATTAATTATTTTTTTTTCCAATAAAAAAGAGATTAAATACTGAGACTTATTTAGTAAAAGTGATGGCCAGGACAATGGTTTTGTTTTGTAACAATGTGATTTTTTTTAATACTCATGAAAATAATTCTTATAGTTCTACATTCTGAAGAAGAGTTATTTATTCTGTAGAAGAAGATAAAGATTAACCATTAAATTATTGGGGTGACCTTCATTATTAAATCTCTGCTCTGCAGAGAGCAGCAGGCACTCTTAAGGCACATGCTGGCAATTTCAGCTGCCTTTACTCTTGAGTGCTTCAGTCCCACAAAGCAAGACTGACATCAAAAACAGGGAAAAAAGATGATGAAAGGAATGAAGAGGTTCTTCTGGGTACAGAAATCAACTTAAAAAGCTGGACCCTCCCGTCAGAGTGAGTTATGCATTTAACAACTGCGGTGACTTAAAGAATTAAGTGGGGACAGACTTTTTCTTATTTTCACAAAAAAACAATGTTTGGAAAGCAGAGGAAAATGTGGCATAGAAATAGAGGAGCAAAGAGCAGGGTTGGAAGGAAGGAACAGAGGATTTCACAGTGGACTCCTTCTCGAAGGCTCACTTTAAATATTATCCCTGTCCAGCTGGGGGAAGTTTCTTGCGGTGCTTTGGCAAATAATCTTTTTTTCTTCTTGTCATCAAAATATATTTAAAAGGACTTTTTTTTTTTTTTTTAATGTGATTCCAACTCAAAAGTTTGGCTTGAACCCTCCTTCTTTGGAAGGCAATCAAATTGTATTTTTGCCTTCAGTCAGGCCAGTGTTGGGCTGATGGGAAAGTGGATGGACAGTGAGTAGGGGCATTGTGCACACCTGTGTACTGAAAGCAGAGAAGAGAGAAGTCAATCCTGCTGTTAGGGACTTAGGGAAACTTGAGATGGTCCCACAAGTAGGGACAGAGAGGGACTTCTTCACATCATCTCATGTGCCCAAATTAAGAGGAGGTCACAGAGTGGTTGTTGCGGGTGTCTTCTCCCAAGTGACAAGTGATAGGAAATGGCTTCGAGTTGCACCAGGGGATCTTTAGATTGGATGATAAGAAAAATGTCTTCACTGAAATGGTTGTCAAGCATTGGGAAGTGGTGGAGTCACCAGCCCTGGAGGTATTTAAAAGCCACTTAGATGTTTGTGCCTGGGGCCATGAGTTAGTGGTGAGCTGGCCGTGCTGGGTAATGGTTGGACTCCAAGATCTTGGGTTTCCAACCCAAACAATTCTGTGATTGTGTAAGTAAAAAGAGCCATGCAGAGCACTCACACTGGACAGCTGGCTGTACTAGACAGGAATCTGTATTTGATGCATAAATTCAGATGATGTGAACATGAAACCTGTCCCTGGTGTAACACAGTTAAGGCAAAGGCACACGTTTGACCACCTGACCAAGCAATGTGGAAGCACATCCACTGCTAACTGAAGGAATACATCAAGCCTTGGCTTGCTTCACCAATATCCTGGAAGAAAATCACCTTGTGGGATGGGAGAGCAGCCACTAGGTGGGATAACAGCCTAGCAGGGAGATGCATGCACCCCGCCTTGGGCCAACATCGCTCACAGGGGTCCCACAAATAAAGCCCTGAGCTCTGTGTCAAACCTGCCTTGGCCAGGGAGCAGGTTTAGGAGACCTCAACATGTCTTGCAATATTCATATATGTCCTCTGTTCTTGCTCTGTTCACATGCAAGTGTTTTTATAACTGTACTATTGCATAGTCCTATAACTGAACTTGCCACATTTTCAAACATCCTAGCAGGGCTGTTTCAGAGCTCAAGAAGAAACTCTAATACTATAGTAAAAGAAATGGACAAAGCTCTTGAAATCAAACAATCTGACTTAATTTGCATCAGAACAAATTTGACCTGTAGATTTTTCTCCTATGTTTTATGGAGTAAGAAAAGAAAAAAAGTGATAGTCTCGCTTTGATATTTACAACACTCCTTTTATGCATCCTTAATGGCATTGTTTATAAAAAATGCATTAACTGTTCTGTTTTGCTTCAGGCAGGGGGGATCCTTTACAGGATAGGCAGCTTAATTTGGACCTTAACAATGACAATGTTCCACGAATTAATGTATCTGGGAGACAAACTCCCAAGCAAAGATGTAAGAGCAGGAGCTTGGCCTTTGCACATGAATATTCTTAAGGAGAAAGGAAGAGGGTTTTCTTCCTTCTTACAGTTTAAAGTAGATCAGAAACCTCCCAAAAGAGCAGGAGAGAAGCCAGCTCCTAAGTAGGGCATGTAGTGACATGACAAAAGGGAATGGCTTCAACTATCAGAGGGCAGGGTCAGATTAAATATTAGGAAGAAATTCTTCCCTTTGGGGATGGTGAAGCCCTGACACAGGTTGGCCAGAGAAGCTGTGGCTGACCTATCCCTAGAAATATTTCAAGGCCAGGCTGGATGGGGCTTGGAGCAACCTGATCTAGTGAAAAGTGTCCCTGCTCATGGCAGAGAGGTTGGAACTGGATTCCAAACCATTCTGTGATTCTATGACATAGATAAAATAAGGCTTAATAAAGAACACCATCTTACACAAATACATACACAAAGTTTCTGTATGTTTTGGGTTTTCCTTTCCCAGATTTTTTATATATGGAATTGTTGCATTCCCCTTATTTCTCTTTGCTCAAGAAGGCTTTGTACAAGAGGACAGGGATTGGGTTGTCTCAAACCACCTGCAGGCCAAATGATTGATTATCCTCACATCTACTCCCTCCCAGGGGTCTCTACGACACTGAAAACCTTGCTTCCATTGTCAGGTTGCCATAATGAAAAAAATGTATAGAAAATAAAGTCCCTATAAGAAACGGGGCCTTACACCGAGGCTTCCACTTGACTTTGCCAGGGGACAGAAAATGATTTCTGCAGGTTAACAACTTAGTGATAAATTGGGCATATATGTATGTAATACATGGTTATGCATCCACTTTGATAACAGTGAAGATGCTCATTTGGCAGGAGGGGGCTGAAAATGCCTCCTACATGAGTGAAGGATCAAGGGTCTGTAACCTTAAGGAAAATGTAGGAGAGAAATATTAATAAATCCCAGGCAAATCCCAAACAATACCAAGGCCTGCACGTTTCTTTCAACTATAATCCTGTTCTGCAAAAGCAGGCTGAGGATATAGGGGTTGTTTAAGATGTTAGGGGGTGTGAATAGATTACTGACAACTAAATTAAGGATGAAAAATATTTTTGGGCATCATAGCATTGATTTCCCTTCCAATGAGAGCCTCACCCGCCTCTGAATCTCTAATAGTAAAGATTATGGATCAGCATGGAAAGAATATTCTGGATCATCCAATGTACCTTTCAGTGTGCAGAAGAATGACTTTGATTTCGTAGCATTTTCAAAAGGATTTAGAATTACAAAACTAAATCAGTATTATTTTTGTGTATGCAGCAAGAAAAATGAGAGATGCCCTACTGAGCCTGGATTGCCAAGGCCTTGCTAGAAAACAACCATGTATTAACAATTTTCAAATACAGAGCCACAACAAGATATAAGTGTAGCAGGAAGGAATCATCATAACAGTTCAGAAACTGCTGCTGTCACTCCTGCTGTAATTTCTCACTTGTAACAACCAGGCATTATAAGGGAACTTGTGCTTTGGAAAGAACCAGCTCTGTCTCTTACACTGTGACAAGCCAGGCTCAGCTAAAAATAGCAACCAGCAAGGAAAAGAAAATAAACACATCCCACACCATCCTTTGAAAAGTCCTTTGCTCCCCACTGATTTCAGCTGAAAATGCCCACAGAGCCATGCACGCTACCTATTGAATTTGCAGACAACCCCAACATGGGAAAAGATGAGAATCTTGACTCCATGTTTCAGAAGGCTGATTTATTATTTTATGATATATATATTATATTAAAAGAAAATGATATATTAAAACTATACTGAAGAATAGGAGAAAGGATTTCATCAGAAGGCTTGCAAGGAATGGAAAGGAATAAATAACAAAAGTTCCTGACTCTCAGAGAGTCCAGGACAGCTGGACTGTGATTGGCCATTAATGATAAACAACCACATGAGACCAATCAAAGATGCTCCTGTTGCATTCCACAGCAGCAGACAACCATTGTTTACATTTCATTTCTGAGGCCTCTCAGCTTCTCAGGAGAAAAAACCCTAAGGAAAGGATTTTTCAGAAAATATCACAGTGACACTCCAGCTCCGCAGGACATCAGTGCGACACCATCCTGAGGGAACTGCAGCCAAGGGAAAGGTGGAGCCAGAGCTCCCTCCAGGCTGAGCAATATTCACACGAGGGGCAGGAGAAGCACCAACCTGGGGCAGCAGAACCAGAGAGGTGGAGATGGAAACCCAAAGGATTCACCATGTGGAGCTCCAGCACTCCCAGCTCCAGCACAGGGGGAAAACAGTGGAGAAAAGCTGCTCTCTGTATTAATTTTTATTGAGGGAAAGTTGAGGATTTGTTAGACTGGTCCACTTAAAAAGAAAAAAAAAGGCAAAAATAAAATCACAGTTTTTGTTATCAGAAAGTGTTTTAGTGTTAAAGATTCAGGAACAGATTTCTGTTGTTTGGAGAAACAGCTTCTACACCCAAAGCCCTGAACGTGGTGCCTCACTCCTCACTCCCAGCTAAGTGACAGCAAGCATTAAAATAAATGTTCAACAGCTCCTTCTCAGCAGAGTGGTCAGACTGGAAACATTTCATCTGCTACTGATACAGTTTTGTCTGGAAAACAATTACAAGTTCCACAATCCAATTTTCCAAATGGATTATTCCATAAGCAGGCAGAAAAGACTGTTTAAATGAGTCCTGCTGTTCCAAGGCAAGATTAATACAATCAGATTAAAACTCAGCCCCTCGAGGGCTCAGTGCATTCCTGTCAGCAGGACACAATTAGCTCAGTTTTTATTGGAATATTGAGGATTCTTCTGGCACATCACTAAGGCAAAAGAAATAAGAATTTCTTCCTTCCTCCAGTATTATTTTGTTCAAGAATGTGGCAATTTGGGGTTGCTTATTTATTTTTAACAAGTGAAAACCAGACACTCACCTGAAGAGCAACTCTGCGCAGATTTTGCAGCCTGAATTGTGATTATTTTCCCTCCCTTGTGGGACCAAAGGAATTATGTGGGCAATTTGCTTTGTGTATGCAAATTCCCAGTTCACTCCATGAACCCAAGCTGAGTGTTCCCACATCACCTTTATTTTAGGGCACTGTGACCTTTCCGCTTTTAAAAAATAGAGCAAGATTAGACGAGAAAGGATTTAAAGGTTAATATTACACCAAAAGAATTATTTCTGTTTTACACATTATTTCTGTTTTGCACCTCCAGTGGTGAGGATGTCCCCTTTAGGGTTTTATGATGGATTAAACCTCCACCAGGACTGATGAGGGCTCTTCAAGCTTTGTATTTTTATCAATTATTTTATCAGTAATTTTATGTTATCAATAATTTTTCTCAAGTATTTTATCAATAATTTTATGTTATCAATTATTTTATCAATAATTTTATGTTATCAATAATTTTTCTCATTTTATCAATAATTTCATGTTATCAATTATTTTATCAATAATTTTGTTATCAATAATTTTTCTCAATTATTTTATCAATAATTTCATGTTATCAATTATTTTATCAATAATTGTTATCGATAATTTTTCTCAATTATTTTATCAATAATTTTATGTTATCAATAATTTTATCAATAATTTTATGAATAATTAACTATGATTTCCATAAGAATCATTCAGCTACAGCCTCATACAGAGCAGCAGGGACAAGTTCTCCTTTTCCAGCAGCTCATATTTAACACTCTCAGAAGCTCCATCATTCACATTTAAATTTCACACATTTACAAGGTTTATTTAACAAAAAAAAATGCATTTTTATCCACCTGTGCTCTTTACAAATGAGCACATTTCTCCCAGAAATGCCATTTAATATTCATTAGCTCCCTCTCAGGGAGGTTCGTTAAAAATAGAGGAGCCCTGTCACTTTGGAGAGCTGATGACTCCAAACCTCACTCAACATCCCATCTCAGCTCCCTCTCTGCCTGAAAATACACTCAAAATCCAAATGAAAATCAGGATTTTCCCACTTTTCATCAGCCTGGAAGTGTCCAAGGCTTGGCTGGGCAGGGCTTGGAGCAGCCTGGGACAGGGGAGGGGGCCCTGAGGTGGAACTGGGTGATTCTGAGGTCCTGTCCACATGATCGGCAAAGTTCTGATAAAAACCACACCAAATTTGTGTGTTGGTTCTCAGGGACTGATTTTGGACTTTGTTCATCATTCATTCCCATCAAATCAGCTCCTAGAGAGATCCAGAAATTCAACTGGTAGGAGAAGCAATAGTTTGAAATGAAGTAAGTGTTAAGTAGGGACAAACTTGGCTTAAAACCCTCTGTGGGATTTTCAGTTTTTTCACGATTTTCAGTTTTTTCAGATTTTCATGAAAATCTGAACTCAATTTTCAGGTTTTCATGGAGCCAGTGAGGCTTTCCATGGTGCTTTACCATGAAAAAAAAATCTGAAAATCTGAAAATCAATTTTCAGATTTTCATGGAGCCAGTGAGGCTTTCCATGGTGCTTTACCATGAAAAAAAATCTGAAAATCAATTTTCAGGTTTTCATGGAGCCAGCGAGGCTTTACTCTGCACATCCAGGCTGCTGTGGGTTAAACAGCTGCAAACGGGTGCTAACCCATGGAATTTCATGAAAGAAGAGAAGAAATTCCAGCCTCATTCAGGTTCCTCTTGGGTTTCACACCCATTAGCCAAGGTGCTGCTCATATATTGCATTGACACAATGGGAAAAACACAGATTTGCATCAATAATTGACAGAGTTATAATAAAATATTATAATAAAATATTATAATACAATAATAATAAATAGTTATAATAAAATAAATGCAATGTTTGACACAGAGCTGAAGTTCTTGCCCACACTGTGCAGCCCTCTCACAACAAAGAGAAAAATTTCATTATTTCTGAAGCTGCCTGATAGAAATGTGAATTATTTCTGGGCCTGATTTATTAGAAAAAGCCAAGGTTTTATGACCAATCAGTTCCAGGTTCTGTGGCATTCAGAGGCAGGGTTCCCCCAGATTTCCTCCCAGATCCCTGTCAGGGTGAGTGCAGAGCAGCCTCCAGCTCCTGGGAATTAATTTATGCCCATAATTCCCAACCTTCAGTTTCTGCCTACAATTATTATGAATTAAAAGGTTTCTCATTTCCACCTCCATGCCCAGGAGAATGACACATGGCAATTCCCAGGTGAGCAGGAGATGTGCCTCATTCCAGAGCAGTGGCTGGGGGAAATTCTCCATTCTTTTAATGCCAGTGCATTTAGCAGAGCTTTCCACTGCTGTAAAAATGTGCTCCATGTCTGCAGCTGCCTCCTGTCTTCTAGAGAGGCAAAATCCCAGGGAATGGGAACCCCCAGGTGCCTTTGGAATTTCCACTTTCCCTGGGATGGCCTTTCCTGTAAATAGGAAGAGCAGCAGCCACTGCAAAATACTTCAGGTGTGATTTTAAAGGGCTGAGGAGAGGAAAGGCCAAATGCTTCAGCAATAAAGTCATTTTCCACTTGCTTGCTACAAAGAACATTTATTTCGTCTCTACCTCACTGAATGAAAGCACACACAGAGGTTTAGGACCTTAAGAGTTAAAAAAATTTCCATTTTCAGGCTAAGTAATACACAAAAGTTCAGATTTTAGTAAGTAATAAAAGTAATCAAGCAATAAAAGTTTGAGAGAACCTTGTGCCTTACCTTGTGGTAGCACCTGAAGTAGGCAGCTCGCTCATCTGAGAACTTCTCCAGCCTCTTGGGCCCTTTGCTTGAAGCTTTTTTGAACACTAACCAGCATCTCTGGTAAATCTGGAGGCACAAAAGAATAAAATTGGCATCTGCACTGCCCTGAGCATCACCAGCACTCACAGAGAAGGGAAATCCTCCATCAGCTGTGGACCCCAGAAGCTCAGAGGGAACACAAGGCCAAGAGGATGGGGAGCTCCATCCTCTTTCTTTGGGTCCAACCAGAAATTCTCGTGTGTGAGGAGGGTTTTTGTGAATTCTGTATTTTGTGAATTGTGTATTTTGTGCATAAGGGTACTCTGTGAACACGAGAAATAATGGACAATGAAAAAAGCAGATTATTTAAGTGCAGAACCCAGGACCATCCTGTCACTTTGCCCCCAGAGTCTAACTGAATTTCAATCCAACTCACTTGGGACAGGCTCTGTGCAGGGTGGTTTTAAAAGCACCTTTTCCATCTCTCCAGCTCCTGCCACATTCCCTGCAGCCCTCCCAGGGCTCTCAGCTGAGCCCAGCCTGCAGAGCAGGCAGGAATTACCAGCCCTGCCAACCGCTCAAAGCACTCTCCATCAGCAACACCTGGCAGCTTCAAAATAAACCCAAACTGCCACCAAAAGTAGTGGGATTTCAAGAGCAAAACAAAAAAATAACCAGACAGGCCCTCAGCAAGTGGCTCACAGCACAAATGCAGTGATCAGAGATCACAGCATCCCAGATCATAAATACCATTTATTTTACTTTTTCAAGTCCATTCTCAACCTATTTAGTTGGTTTACCAGTAAACAATTCACCAACACCACAAAACATCTCTCCAAATCTTTCACAATTCATTATCAATCCCACTAAAAAACAGAATATCTAAACCAAATTTCTCCCTGAAACACCCTATGAACCTCAACATTTAGAAATCCCTAATCATTATATTAATCCTCAATATGGCTAAGTAAAGCAGAAAAACCTCTTCTGATTAAGGCCATCAGGGGAGAGAAGAGCCATTCCAAAAGAAGAGCCAAGAAGCATTTACAGCAGAAACCCTCCCTTGCCAGGGACAGCTGAAAAAAACCAGCCAGGCTGGGGCTCAGGATCAGATTTGGCTCCTTGAACATCTGCTAAGCTTTGTACACGGCACAGTTAATTCTGGGCATGAAACTGGATAGGAGAGAACCAGCCTGGGGCTGTAACTGGGCAGGAGAAATAGCAAAGGCTTCCCTGAGGCTAGAGCTGGGCTCTGGGCAGGCAGCTGGTGCTGCCAGCAGCTGGATCTGCAGCTGGATGTGCAGCTGGATGTGCTGCCAGATCTGCAGCTGGATCTGCAGCTGGATGCGCAGCTGGATGTGTTGCCCAGCCATGGCACACAGCAACAGCCCCGTGTGGGATCAGGGAGCTGCACTGCAATGATTCCTGTGTGCCAGAGCATCTGATTCTCCAGCTCCACAGGCCACGGGGCACTGCTGCAGCTCATTAACAGCTCACTAATTAGGACAGGGGATGCTCTGGGTGACAGCCACCCCAGCCCTGCCAAGGACACTCCAGCTACAGCAGGCACAGCTGGGGCTGCCCCACGCCTGGGCTCCCTCACAAACCCAGCTTTTCACCCCCCCAGCAAACATCCCCCCTCACCTTCCTGGACACACCCACAGAAAATTTTCCTTTGCCAGACACAGAGAATACATTGAGAGTTCCCCAGACAAACATTACTTGGCAAATAAAAGGACAATTTAACCTCTTACATTGACACTACTGAGGGGAAATCCCGCTCTTTTTACCCTATTGATCTTCTGAACTGAAACAAGTGACACTATCAGTAAAACAACAACAAAAAAAAAAACAAAAACCCCACCAATATTCATTTCAACAGCTTGAACTCTCACTGGCATTTCTGACAGCACTTGATGAAGCCAGACAAGAAGATAATGGAACAGTCCATCATCTTCCCCAGCATTCCTGAAGCTACCCAAACACCAAATTAAGATGTCAGGCTCAAATTAAGATGTCACTCCCAGGAGCAGCCCTTGCATCTGTTACTTTCTTTCAAGTGTTTCCACAGCCTCTGCAAAATGTTATTTATCCCTGATCTCACCGCAGGGCAATGCCCCGGCACAGCAGAGGGAGAATTTCACACTGGGAAAGGAACTGGGGATGAAAAGGCTCCAGAACCACCACAGAGTCAATTTCACCTGTTTATGAGCAGGTTTCCTTTCTCTTTCACTGCCCGTGCAATCATCCCTGACACACCTTGCAGGCTGGGGCTGTCACCTCCAGAAATCACAGATTTTTCTACCAAAGGAAGAGGAAATACGGAAAGGAGAGCCAGGATCCACAAGCAGCAGGTCAGGGAAGTGTTTGGGATAAAGGAAAAAGGGTCAGATTTGCTTTAAACTTGTTACAATAAAATATATATCTTCCACAAGATAGCAAATGGGTAAGAGGCACTTGTTTAGGAGTCAATTCAGCCCATGGAAACATTTGGAACTGATTGTTTGACTTCACAAAGGAAGCCCATCTCCCAAAGAACACAGAAGGTGATTTATCTGAAAACAGCCTGGAAGGCACAAAAAACCCCATTCCTCCTCCTAAAATGTGCCAGCATCAAAGCAAGAGTTCCGTACTCCAAACCATGATCTGTATAATGTTTGGGGCGAAACCAGGAATAGTTCTGAGGTTTGTCCTTTTTGGGTTTTGGTGCGGTTCTTTGGGAACAAATTAAGATCTTCATCTGTTCCCACAAGTCAAACACCAAAAGAAACAAAATGTAATTCCACCATGGGAGCTGCAAAACTTCCTTGCACCTCCCCAGAGGCAGGCTGAGCACCCTGATCCCCCAGCCCAGGGCTGACCCCATAAGGACACCTGTCACCGTGGTAGTTCATGAAAAATCCCTTCTCCAGGATTTCCTCTCCAGGGAAGCTTCAGCTTCTCCCTGTTTTGCTGCTTTGGAATGTGGTTTGGAGAACTGTTTACCCAGCACGTGAATTGTTTTAATTGAATGGCCAATCCCAGCCAGCTGTGTTGGACTCTCTGACTCTGTCATGGGTGTTTATATTCATTCTTTTCTAGCCTTTTGATGTATCCTGTCTCTTTCTTTAGTACAGTTTTAGAATATAATATAATATATAATATACTATATACATTATATATATTATATATAATAGATAATATATATAACATATAATGTATAGTAATATATAATATATATGATCTAATATACTATAATATACTACAATATAATGAATATAATTAATGTAATAAAATATAATACAGTAAATATAATTAATGTAATATAATAAATATAATATAGTATAATATAATATAATGTAATATAAATATATCAGTCTTCTGAGAACTTGGGAGTCAAATTCTCATCTCTCACCTCGTCCTGGGCACCCTCACAATCCCACAACAGACACAGACCTGGCCTCTGACCCCACATCTCTGTGCCACACAAAACCCAAAGGTTTTTCTGCCCCAGTGCCCAGAGGGAGCTGCTCTGGCCTTTGCTGGGATCCCTCCCCTCATCAGCTCCAGGAAAATGCTCCAACCTCCCCAGGAATGTTCTGGATCCCATCCCTGCTGCCACTGACAAGCTCCAAGCAATAAGAAACCTTAATATCTGTGAATATATTCTAACACCTTATCTGGCAGCTCGGGAGAACTCTGAATTTCCAGGGGGATTAATATCCTGCAGGTTGCACTTGGTGCCTGAGAAATCTGTTCAGTTTTTCCCCCTCTCCAACTCCCAGGCTGAAAGGAGCTGCAGAGGTGAACAGAGTTTTATTAAGAAAGCTGCTTCAAATGGAGACACAGGCAACTTTTTCTCTTCTCCTTCCCCCTTCCCCCAGCCTTACATCATTCTTCTTTCCAGTTTTCACAGCCCAGGCTCTGAAATCCTCATCTTAACTCGCTGGCACATGTATTCAAGCACCAAATCTCTCCCACCATATGGTTCCAGTCCTGCAGCTTGTCTCTCCCCCACTCTACCTCTCCTCCCACAGGGTTTCACAGCCCCAGAGCTGAGCAGAACTTGTCACAGTACATGTCACAGGCAACGTGCAGCACCAGGCTCCTCAATGAGGCTGCCACAGCACTCACTTTAATTAAATCCGAGCACAGCGAACCCTGAGAGCTCCAATCTCTCTGCAGCTTTCCACAATCAAACGTTTCTGCTGAACCGGACGAGCCCTGAGCTCTGTGCAAGAGTTTCTCCAAATTTCTAGGCACAGGCAGAGGTTTCCCATCTGAAATGAGGGTGTGCAGCCAGCACTGGCGCTCTGTGGGAACAAACCTGGACAAAAATGCTGGATTTTCCCAGTTCAGCCTTGCATGTGGCCACTGCGCACCAGGGAACGCCTCACCCAGCACTCAAACAAACACAGCAAGGCCCCACACCCTCCTCATTCTAGGTCAAAGTTCAATATTGCCAGGAAACCACTAATCAAAGCAAAGCAGGCAATCCAGAGAACCGAGAACTATTTTTCTTTTCCGTTGAGTTTTTTTTGATCAATCCAGAAATACTTGAGCACTGCCGACAGCACTTGAGCATTTCCCAGGAGCAAACCGCTGGCTGCAGAGCCGTGGCAGCCCCAGCTCCCTCCTGGCACAAGCTGAGGGCTGAATTACCACAAACCCCTGCAGACAGGCTGCCCAGGAGTGCCCTAATGCTGGAGGACACCGCATTCCTTCCCCCTGATGTGATGAAGATGTTTTGGGCCAGCCAGGCCCCTCAAGCACAGAAACCTGACCCCCACAGATCCCATTTCTGTCCTCAAGGAGGGTCACACTAAAGAGGGAACAGCTCCACTGCTGCAGTCCCAGCAGTCACATCTCCCACCAGAGCTCAGGAGTGGATACAGAAAGGGAACTCAGCCTGGACAGGGAGTTCAAACCCAAAAAGTGAGCCTGGAACCAGCACACATTTCCCTGGTATGGCTCCTCATGCTCAGCAGTGCTGCAAACCCCTCCACTTCAAAGATCTGCTCCTGTTTTGATTTTAATTGGTATTTTTAATTGAGCTAGCCCAAGCTAAAGAGAAAGCTCAGGTGTGTTCACGTCTCAAAAATGGAAAGTCAAGAACAGGTTTTCCACCAGGGAAACATCTCCACGATGCACTCCCCCTCAGAAAGGTCACACCTGCACCACAGAATGAGGCATGATCTGAAAATCATGAGCACAAAAAGGACTTGTTAGACGGAGAAAAGCCATAAAGCAACAGCCCTGCTTGATGCACAGATATAAATCCCTTCATCAGCTGCAGAAGCACTGAGTGTCCCCCTCCCCAGACACTGGTGGTCCCTGGCAGAACCCCTCCTGCCAAAGCAAAGCTGATTTTCTCCTGCTCTGGAGCACTCTGGGAGCCGGTGCCTCTGCCCTGCCAGCAGCTTTGCAGCACACAACCTCCTGTGTGGCACTGCTAATGACACACCAGCCCCACACCACCGGCCCAGGGAATGATCTTCCTCCCTATGAGGATGGAAAGAGTCATGAGGAGTGAGCTTTCATGGTACAAATGTTGCTATGGAAACCGTTCTATTAAATAATATTCAATTAAACTCGCACGTCTGAAGCACGCAGGAAGAGTTCAGGTGCAGAGCTAATTAGCCTAAATTCAATTTTGGAATTACAAAGTAGGGCCTTCCAGAACTGTCACGTTCCTTTCAGAAGAGGCTGGCATTTGAGCAAGCTGCTTCCCTGCGCCCCTTGCATTGCAAATGTGGCACCTGCACCCCAGGAAAGCCGTTTCTCCAGGGAATTTGTGGCTCCCAGCTCCCTTGGAGATGGAATTGCCACAGAGGCACAGGCAGGAGCTGCACCCAGCCTGGAGAGCAATGCTCTGATTGCAGCTGTGCCTCCAGCACATGGGAGTGAATTCAGGGACTCCCACTCACATCCTGCCACACAGGAGGGAGCGTGAGATCCCTCTCAGTCAACCAGAACCCTGCAGGGGCTGCAGCAGCCTGGTCCTTCCCGATGTTTCCAAAACCTGGGGAAGTTGTCTGAAAGTTATTCTTCTATACTTTGAAATATTTTCTTCCCTTTCTAGCACCTGGGTGTCCCACAGCCCTCCCCAGCTGTGGGAAACAACTTGTTGGCTGTTTAAACGAAAACAAAACAACAAAATAATTTGTTTAAACAAAAACAAATAACAAAGAAAACCAAACAAAAACCACAAAACAAACCACAAAAAAAACCACCCTGTTGGCATCAATTCCTCACCCTGTGAAGGAGCCAAGCTGACAGCAGCCACCGAGTGAGACTGAATCCAGCTCTTGCTCAGCCAGCCCCAGGTGTCCCATCACACCTGCAGCCAGGAGGAAGGGACAGGCTCCAGCCCTGCCTTCAGAGACCCCAGAGTGATGATAATTACCCATTGCTGCACATCAGGGCACTGGGCTGGGAGCAGCTCCCAGAAAATGCTACACAGAAGAATCTGCAGCCACATCTGCTCTCGAGTCGTGGGGCCAACACCTCCCAAGCTGGAAACCAATCAGCCCTGAATTATCACCTGTGTGTGGTCCATAAAAAACCCCAACAAGCCAGCAAACCTACACTTTGTAGGCTGTAGGTCCATGAAGAAGAGGAAGAATATTTCAGATAATGCCCCTTCTAATGACACCACATCCAACTCATCAGTTTTGCAGGGAGAGCAGGCTGGAGACTCAAGTCTTGCTTTTAATGTCTTTTAAAAAGGTCTGTTTAAGAAGCACCTCCCAGTGTGCTCTGAGTGGAGGAGGGAGAGAAATGACTCTTTTACAGCTGTCACATGCACATGTCCTAAGAGGGCATCCAGCCTTTCCTCAGCAGCAGCAGCACCCTCAGAGTGGTCTGGAAAGCCTTAATAAAGGAAAAGCAGCAGCACTGCCAGCATTCACAACTATTGTGGGCTTAGATAAACCTTACTCACACCTTCATTGAACTTTGCTGTTACAGCATGGGAAAATGCAGCACAGTTTAATCTTACTCATCCTTTACACCAGAGCAAACTGAACACTGATGTGTGCTCAGTAACGAGGCTGAATCAGGACACAATTGTGCCCAATTTACTACAATGACATTCCCTCAAAATGTCACAGAATCTCGTGGTTTTACAGAATGAGCTGCGCCTGCCAGTGCAGGGAGGAGAAATCCAGCCTGATGGAAGCCTTCTCAATCTTTGCTGTTTCCAAAGCAGCCAGGGAGACACAAGTTCCCAAAACTGTGGAGAAGTCATTGCCCACAATGGGTACAGCAAGAGAAGGGAGCTGTAATCGCAGTGGGTTTCAGAGGAGCACAGACACTCCCCCGAAATGAACAAATTCTGAACTGCCAACACAACAGTGTTTAATAAACGCAACAAATCAGTTTCTTTCCGGTCCTGAGAGGCAGACACACCAGCTGAAATGTTCAATACACACACAGAGCCTCCCTCCAGGTGCATCCCCCCGGGCCAGGCTCCCTCAGGGACACGGAGCTCCCCAGTCCATCCCCTGCCGGGACATGGGGGCTCGGGGGAGCCCTGGGCTGGAGGAGCAGCCCTGGAATTTCAGAGCTCACCCCCTGCCCTGCCTCTCCCGCCACATCCACAGCCGGAACGGGGAACACGGCACCAGAACAGCGTGGAAACAACCCCAATATTACACCAGCAGCTAAAGAGGCTGCGGGAATTTTCATTTGGCGCAACTCAAGCTACTCTAAAAGCCCCGAAAACACCTCCCGGAGCTCCCTCACCCCAGCCCAGCCCTGCTCGAGCTCCCGCACCCCAGCCCAGCCCTGCCCGAGCTCCCGCACCCCCTGCTCTGCCCTGCCGGAGCTCCCGCACCCCAGCCCAGCCCTGCCGGAGCTCCCGCACCCCAGCCCTGCCCTGCCCGAGCTCCCGCACCCCAGCCCTGCCCTGCCC
>JAWMQZ010000072.1:13115473-13126580 GCA_035584835.1 Tangara arthus
ACCCCAGCCCTGCCCTGCCGGAGCTCCCGCACCCCCTGCTCTGCCCTGCCCGGAGCTCCCGCACCCTCAGCCCGACCCTGCCCGAACTCCCGCACCCCAGCCCTGCCCTGCCCGAGCTCCCGCACCCCGGCCCAGCTCTGCCGGAGCTCCCGCACCCCTGCTCTGCCCTGCCCGAGCTCCCGCACCCCAGCCCTGCCCTGCCCGAGCTCCCGCACCCCAGCCCCGGGCACGGCCCCAGCCCCGGGTCCCTCCCGGAGCCAAGGGCAGGGACGGCGGTGGAGGCAGCGCAGCATCCCCGGCTGCCGCGGAGGAGAGAGGAGAAAATAAATACATCCATCCACACCTATATATAATGTATATTCAGGTGCCTTCATTGTTCTCTCCTCATCTTTTTGTTTCCTGCGGAAAAACCCACCCAGCTCAGTTTGCAAAAAGAGGACAAAGGAGTGGCAGGGGAAAAAAAAAAATAAATAGCAAAATGCCCAGCCCTGGGCAGGCTCTCCCGGGCACTCACCCCCAGCCGGCGGCTCCGGATGCGCACGTAGCCCTGCTTGACGATGTCGTTGAAATTGGAGGCCATCCTCGCCCGGGACCGGCGGCGGCGGCGCCGCTCAGCCCGCCCGCATGGCCGGCGCCCGGGAGAGCAGAACAGAACAGAACAGAACAGCGCCGCCCGAAAGAACAGCACCGCCCCGGCCGGGACAGCACCGCCCAAAAGAACAGAACCGCCCCGGCTGGGACAGCACCGCCTTGGGAGAACAGCACCGCCCCGGTAAGGACCGCACCTCCCACCGCACCGCCCCGGGAGAACAGCACGCCCCCGGCGGGGACCGCGCCGCCCCTGGAGCGCCGCCTGAGCGATCATCCGCACCGCCCCGCACCGCCCTGTGGAGCGACCCGCAGCGCTCCTGGAGCGATCCGCACCGCCCCTGAGTCTCCCGCATATCTCCGCACCGCCCCTGGGTGACCCGCATCTCTCCGCACCGCCCCGCACCGCCCTCTGAACGATCCGCGCCACTCCCGGAGCGAGTCCGCAGCGCTCCGCTCCGTCCCGCACCTCCCCGCACCGCCCCCGGAGCGCTCCGCTCCGTCCCGCACCGCCCCCGAGCGCTCCCCTCCGTCCCGCACCTCCCCGCACCGCCCCGGAGCGCCCCGGGCCGGGGGCAGAGCTGTCCCAGCTCCTGCCCGCACTCCCCGTGCGACCCTCGCTGCCCCGTCCCGCACCCTCAGCCCACCCCGCACCGCCCCGCAGCTGCGGATGGCCCAGCCGAAGCAAAGTGCCTGTCCCAGAAAGGCTTTCGGGTGCCTGGAATTCAGGCGGGATGCTCCGGAATCCCCTCCCAAGGACGAGGGACGGTAACCCGAGCTGCTGGCCCGTGCCTCACGCCGGGGAAGTGTCCCCGGAGCCTGAGCTGGGTTTTTACGGGCAATGTGTGGCTGCAGTAAGGACAGACCTTGCCTGGGATTGCCTCCTCTGGCTCCGAGTTCTGCTTTTCCAAGAATGTCCAAACAGTGCCAAGCACTCCGGGGATGCAGCAGAGAGGGGCTCCGGTGGCTCCACATGGGTTACCTGCCAGGGCTATCAATGCTATAAATACCATGGCCTGGAAAAGGGACTGCTCAGCTCTGCATAGCTGCTTTTAATAGAGCCACAAATACAGCCCAAGGAGGTCAGCCAGACTCCGGGCTTTGACTTTGGGAATGATCCTGAGGTGGAAATCACAAATGGGACAGCAGAGATGGCAGAGCAGGGACCCAGCACAGAGCACACCAGGGAGAGCAGCCCCAGCTGGGCTGAGCTCAGGGCTCTGGGGAACAGCTGCCCATATTTATTCAGGTCACAGAATCAAAGAATCATTTAGGTTGGGAAAGGTTATCGAGGGTAAATCACCTCTGATGGAAGTGGCCCCTGTCTGGTTTGGATGTGGGGCTCCTTCATTTTGGGCACCAGGAGTGATGTGGGGGCAGCGTGGTGCTCGCAGCCCTTGCTTGAAGAGGTGATTGTGCTTTGTGAGGCTTTGTGAAATATTAATTGCTGGAGTGGATTTCAGAGGGCTCTCCAGCTGAAGGACTGAGTCACTGGGGATAGAGGAGGCAAGCCTGCACTCCTCACGTTGGGATTTTACACTTCCCGCTCCTTTTCACGGAGCTTTTTTTACAGAATGCATAAAATAAAACAGCTCCACCCAGAAACAGCAAGACTTCCACCCCCATGCACCAAAACACACCAGAAATTTGAGGAATATTCTGAGATAAGTCTGGAATACAACCTTGAGGCCACCAGGTTGATCAGAGGGATGGAGCATCTCTCCTATAAGGAAAGGTTGGGAGAGCTGGGATTGTTCACATGGAGAAGCTTTGGGGTGAGCTCAGTGTGGCCTCACAGGGCCTGAAGGAGCCCCAGGAAAGATGGAGAGAGAGAGTTTGGACAGGGATGGAGGGACAGGACACAGGGAATGGCTTCACACTGCCAGAGGGCAGGGATGGATGGGATTTTGGGCAGGAATATTCTTGCCCACAGCAGCTGTGGCTGCCCCTGGGTCCCTGGCAGTGCCCAAGGCCAGGCTGGATGGGGCTTGGAGCCCCCTGGGACAGTGGCAGGGATGGAACAGGGTGAGCTTTAGGATCCCTCCAGCCCAAACCATCCCATGAAATCCCTGCACAGCAGCTGCACACGGCAAAGCCCAGGCTGCAGAATTACTGAAATGCACTTTTGTTCAGTTCTAATGCTGGAAGCATCAAGTGACTTCTAAGGCCAGGATTAAAAAATTACAATAATAAACAAGCCCAGAGAGGCTTGGCTGGGTTTCAAAGACATTTGGAGCAGGGAAGAAATGACAGAGCCACTTTAGATGGGTTTTCAACAAGTTTAGACGTTCCTTCTAATCCCTGGCAGGACCTGTAAACACTCTCTGCTGGTTTCATCAGTCACTGGCAAATTCCTGCAGGTAAACACATTCCTGAGAGCTTGGCTAAGCCGAGGTGGATTTAAGCCTGTGCTTATTCTTTGATGAATGAGGATATTAGAGGCCACTTACTTCTTCCCTTTGAACAGCATAAATCCCTCACACACGCCACGGTTCAAAGAGAAAATGCACTTTAATTCCCATGTGGGCAATGCATTCCAAGAATGTGCCAGAAAATCTCATTGTTCAGGTTTTCCTCGGTGCTATCTCCAGAAAAAAAAACCTTGTTTCCCACTTTTTAAAATGTAAGTGTGGGCCCTGGCTGGTTTGACAGGAATCCTTTCCTTTCCCTGGGCTCTGCTGACCATTAGCCCTCACCACAAGGAAATGCAGCACTAAATTTATCTTCATCCACATTCCAAACTGTCAAAAGCCTCTTTAATAAGCTGTCACTGAAACTCTTTTCCTTTTAATGCCTGTATTTCTGCTATTATTTCTGGGGAAGATAAGAGCCAAGGGTCACTTTGAAGCACCAGCCTGTTGTTAATAATTTAAGTGGATTATTGTTATATTTTAATCTCATCAAAACTCTCATTGGGCTGCCCTACAATGAGCTTGTTGCTTTTAGCCCCCTGCAAACACAAATCACGGATTTTAACTCGGTTTTCCCCAAAATGCCATCCTGACATTTGAAAAGGAAGTTACATTTCTCTTATTTATCTGCAGCATGAGACCCTTGGCTCTTCCTAAGAAATAATAGCAACAATATTGGCAATAAAAGGAAAATAATTTCAGGATATTATTTCATTACAGCTGAAATCTGCCAAACATCTCTGGGACTTCCCAAATTAAAGGATAAAAAACCACTTAATTTCAGGAAGCAATGTTTACCATGGAAGTTATTTCCTAGGACTAGTCAAGCATCTCCTGATTAAAAAAATAAAAAAAAAAATAAGAAAAAAAAGAAAGTTTCTCATTTGATCACCCTGAAATGACTTTCTGGAAATCTATAACACACGTCAATAATTTCTTAGGAAATGCTCCCCTACCATTTTGCCTCCATAAGGTGAAGGTGCCAACATTTTTCTGCTTTTGTTTTGATTTTCCAGAGCAGTTTGGAGATGCCAACATCACCGTGAGGTGTGCTGCCTTTCCCAAGTGCTCAGAGGTTACTGGGATGCAATATTTCAACCACAGGATGTCCATGAAAAGCTTTTGGGCATTCCAGTGTCTCGTTTTGTTGTGGTGTGAGGTACATTTTTGACATTTCCTCCTGATTTCTGCAGTGGGAATTGTGAATTTGGATGAGTTCTAGCCGTGAGGAGATACAGCAGGTAATGAGTGAAATAAGAGACTAATTCTTTACAAAAATGGATGGGTTTTCTCATGTTACTGCAGACTTAGAAATCCCTTATTCTCCTTCTGCAAACTGCTGCCTTCCATCATTTAATTTTGGAGAAAGACAAAAAAAAAAAAAAAAAGAGGAGTTCATCCCAAATTTATTTCTTTCAGAATGCAGAGATTTGATTAATTTTTCCTCATGACTGTGGCTTGTTCTCCTCTGGTGCAAACTCTGGATCCTCAACATAAAACTGCTCAGAAATTCCTTCCCCACTTACGTGTCATGGTGCTAATTAATTTTGAGTGAATGAATTCTGCTGCAATGAAGATTTCTCAGGTACTTTTCCCTGCTGTTCCATCTCCTCCTCCTGTACATCTTTCTCTGTACATCATCCACAATCTGTTTCTAGCACTCAGGCAATGTCCAGCTCTGTCAGGCTGAGTTGTGTTGGGTCACAGAATTTAGGAAACACTCATAAAATTGGGCATAAATTTGAGCATTCCCCAGTGGAGTGAGGGCAGGACCCTTGGTTGCAACATCTTTATTCACCCTGGGGATTTTTAAATACACCAGGTAGAAAGCTGCATTAGTGAAATGCACACAGAATTACTATGCAGATATCAGTCAGTGCCAAAACATGAAAATTCATGAGACTGAACATTTAACTGATAAAAATCCCCCATCCTAGCAGCAGCAAGGCACAGAGCTGGTGGTGCAGCAAGTGCCTGCCAGCAGGAACCACTGATAATCAATGCTTAATGACAATAAATAATCGATTAACAGGGCTGCCATGTCACTGTGCACAGAGCAGGATTCGTCCCAGGAATTCTGCAAGGCAAATCCTTCTCCTGCCCCAGTACAGCTCTTAGCATTTATTCCTACAGGAAATTTACGCTCAGAATTTTGTTTTTTGATCTTTTTATCGCTGTTAAGTGAGTTTTGAAAAAGGAGATGTTCTAACTATAGTCCCTGCAGATGGCACTTGGAAAAGACACCCAACAGTGCCAGTTTACCAGGCAGTTTGTTATCTTGTGCTGCCTTAGGAGCAGGAGATTTGGGGGCTGGATTTTGCCATTTCCTTGGGGCAGGGTTAAATTTGCATGAGCATTTGGGTTCAATAAAATAAATAAATCAAAGGGATGAATTGGAAAAGAGAGAGCATTCCCCAGGACTGCAGGTAGGAAAAGCCAAAGATGTCCCAACCCCTGGGAAGGTGGGATGGGTGGATTTTGTCTTCCTCCCTTTGCAGGAAACAGAATTTTGCCAGAGCGGGTTTCAATCCTGTGCCAAAAGCACAAAAGCAATGCACAAACTCAGGGGTTCTCCATCCCTTGGAAATGCTCTCTCCATCTTTCCTGCAGCTCCTCCAGGCCCTGCAAGGCCACGCTGAGCTCTCCCCTGGTCTCCTGTGCAGGTGAGCAATGCCAGCTGTGCCAGAAGAGCTGCTCCATCCCTCTGCCCATCCTGGAGCCTCCTCTGGGCTCCCCCAGCAGCTCCCCAGGGCTGGGTGCAGGATTCCAGCTGGGCTCTCACCACATGCAGTTCTCCTGCACAGTCAATCTTTCCCTGCAGGAATTCACTCACACTGGATGGAAAACGTCCCTGCCGAAGGTGGGGACACCAATAATGGCATCCAGGCTGTCCTTTGGCCACCAGCAGGGCTCCTGGTCAGCAGTCCCCTGGATCTGGAGAGATGCCACCCACTAATCACTTTTCTGGCAGCTTGCTCCCTCTTTTCTGGACATCCTGGAACAGCACACGAGCCAGCAGGGCAGTGAGCCCTGGATGAAAACAGGGTGGACATCTCATGGCACACACAGAGCTGTTTGGGGGACACTGAGTCCCCATGGCACGGCCAGGCTGCTGGGAGGGGATCAAGCAGCCCCTTGGTTAATTGAGAATGTTAATTGGGAGGGTTAATTAATTGGGAGGGTTAATTGGGAGGGTTAATCTCACCCCAATGGATGCTCCATTGGATGGCTCAGCCAGGATCCAGTTCCCAGCTGTGGTTCAGCTCAGGACAGCTCAGTGCTGCTCGGATGGAGCCATGGCCATCAGTCATGGGTGAGGGTTTGTTTCCGTGGCACTGGAGCTCTGCTGTCACCCTCCTCCCACCCTGGGACCCTTCATTTCCCTGACACCAAACTTGAACAAATGTTATTCCCTTGAACAAATGTCATTCCCTCTGATGAGAACCAGCCCCTTCTGTCAGCCCTCCTCTGGGCAGCTTTGCTAAAAAAGCATTTCTGGGGAATATTTAATGTTGCCATCACATTTTCTGCTTTGTTTCAAACTGTTTGCCACTAAACAAAATGTATAATTGCAAATCTAATTACACAGATTGTCTTTATAAATGTGCTTAGCAACTCGGTGTTTTAATGAGCAAAACACAAACCTATTATTGCTATTATTCAAGGTTTTGTGACATTTCTTACTTTAAAAGTGTAAACAATTGGCGATTTGGATGGATAAAGTTTTTTAGTGGCTTTTCTCCTGGAGCTTTTTTTCCTGTATCCAACTTAAATTAAGGAATTTGACTCTACTCCATTGTAACAAACCCTTGAAACCACTGACAGGAAAGAATACAATTTATATCCAGGGGAATATCTAAGTGCATTTTAGACACATCCAGGTGTTGTTGCCAACTCGCAAAACTGGATTGAAAAGGTGAAAATCTGACTTTTTAAAAGCCCCACCCCATTTAACATCACCAGTTGGTTTTTATTCATTTTATAGATTGCATTTCTAGGCATTTTAATTTCAGAATAACAACAGGACCCTGAAGAACAGCTTGGTTTGAAGCATCTCTTAGCTACCAGAATCAGAATATGTGAGGGAGTTTTGATTTAGTCCTGCCCATTCCTTCAAGGGCATCTCAGCCCAGACCACCACAGCAACTCCAGAAAACATTTTCAAATGGATTCAGAGCCATTTTTTGCTTGTCCCTTCATTTCTAGAAGAAAGGCAGGAAACCTGTTTTTATATAATTCTGTATGAATTTTTTTTTCTATGTAATTCTGTTGATTTTCCTTTCCTGACTCTTGTTGTGGTTAATGCTGGCAGCTAAGCAGGATGAAAAGCTGATCTGGGCTCAGTCACTTCCCTCAACTTCAGCAGAAGCACCACAATAAACTCCTCTCACACGGGCACTTTTTGCTCTAAAATTCCCAGCCTAATCCAAAAGGAAGATTATCCTTTCACCCAACAAGTGGCAGTGCAGAAGATAAGCAATCGTGGCAGCAGATTAGAAAGACTGCAAAATCTCCTTGTAAAATAAACTATTAAAGGCTTTGATGTGCCCTTATCTGGCAGGGAGAGATTGCCCAAACATTCCAGCACAGAAACAATTGCACTGCAGGACTGGAAGGCAAAGCAATAAACTCTGGGTGCACTTTTGGAGCTGAGTCAGTAAAAAAAAGCAGCTCAGCCTTTAAGGAAGCACAAATCACACATCAAAAAAAAAATCAATATTAAATAAAATCTACCTTGCACATATGGGAACTAAATAGCTCCTTGTAGCTTAATGCAAAGAATAAATATTTTTACTGATAAATATAAGAAAGTGGGGAAAATACCTCTTAACACTCAATAATATAATTTAACATATACATATATATGTAATATATATATATAAATAACATAATTGATACAAAAAGTAGAAATGAAATCAGCCTATGTGAACTTTGCTGTATTTTCAAGGATATTTGGGCAAAAAGGTTGCTCAAAACTCATGAACCAGAAGCCAAAATCCAGTGTGGTGAAGCCAAAAGGCAGGCCCTGAAAATATAGAAAAGATCAAAAGGTTTATTTTAAAATCTGCTTAATTGAAAGTGAGGAGCTGCAAACAGCCACCCTGGCAGAGCATTTCATCCAGAGAAGGTTTCAGATGGTTAATGGTAATTATAAAATATGTGACAAATTAATTCAAAGCAAGTGAAGATATACATGACAGATAAAAGCAAATATTACAGCTCTGCTGACAGCTCCTCAGTCTTTCAGTGACAAGAATTATAGAATCGGTCAGAAAGTGCTTGCAAAAAGAAAAAAAAAGGCAGATAAAAGCAGTCACTTGAAAAATGAAGCCACTGCAATGGAACCATCCGGTTTGATGTCCCCAGGCACTGAGGGGCTGATCAATCTTCATGGCTTTGGGGAAAATTAAGAATTTTTAAAAACCCAACCCAACAACCCTGTCAAAAAATCGTATTTGTGATTCACATTCCTCCCTGTAAGTCTGCTTCACTGTCCCTGTCAGGGCTGGGAGGAGCCCTGAGCATCTCCAATATTCCAGGGCAACAGGAGCTGAAGTGACACCCAAACCCCACTGGCTTTCCTTTCTGCAGCCACCCTCACAACATCTCATCTTTATCATCATCGAGGGTGGAATCTCAGCTCTTCTCCTGACCCTGGCAGGTCAAACCCAGCACAAATTCCAGCAAAAATGCTGCTGCCCTTTGGTGCTGTGCCAAAAGCACTCCGGGTCCAGCACAGCCCCTCACAGCAGCCAGGAGGAGGTGAATTTTGGTATTTCATAAGGCAGAATCAGGATGGACTGTTGCCAAACAAGGCACCTCAATCCTCACAGTCACGCAGAGCAGCCTTTTAATTTGAGATCTGCATGGCCACAAGGGCCACCTGCTCCCACCAGGGGACCTAGAAGCTGTTCTGATAGGGAAATGAGTCCTGAGGATTGTTGTGATTCCTTCAGAATAATCAAAAGCATCAGTGACATGGAGGTGGAGGAGGAATTCATTCAAAATTAACAATTACTGGTGTGGCATGATGGCACGAGGTTAAAGAGATGTCTCACTGCAGACAGCTCATGTTTGAAAAAAATCTCATTACATTTTGCCCTGGAGTAATGATTTATGCAATTAGGATGTTTCCTTCAGTTAACCTCTCTCCCTCTATCCAGATTTTCCAACCATCTTCATTATCCTGGAGCACCCTCAATGCAAAATTTACAGCAATGATCGAATCTCCAGGAAGCTCATGTTCAGGCTTGTTGGGTTTGTTTTTTTTTAAGTGCTTCAAATTGAGGACTGAAGACAGCAAAATCATTTCACTGCTCAGTCTTAAAAATGTTGGAAGGACTAATCTGAAATCCATCCATGGTCCATCACAGAGACCACTGACAATGATGTAGGAATGCTGAATTTCTGTGATGCTGCAGCTCAGCCACATTCCTGGGTTCCTTAAGGATCATTCACTTTTGTTTTCCAGGACTTCTAAAGAAACTCTTCTCAAGCCAAATGTATTTGTTCTCCTCCCACTGTTTGATTCTCAGTCCAGTGCATGTTACACAGTAAATCACAATAAATGTGAAGCGAATCACAATAATCTGAAACCACAACGCGCTGCCACCTCCTTTTGATGGATTTGTTCATGAATATGGACCAGAAACCCAGAATTTGCCTTTTGGGCCCGGGCTGATCCTCCTGTGGCTGTCACACAGCAGCATCCCAGACCAGGATCTCAGTGAGAACGGCTCCAGCAGCATCTGCCAGCACCTCCCCAGCTCCCAGAGAACAGAGAGGCTGCAGAATTAACAAGTCAGCACCCTGCAACCAGCCCGAGGCAATGTGAGAGCTAAAAATGACTGGAGAAACGCGAGGAGTGGCAGAAGGACTCGTTCTGCTCGTTCAAATAATGAATTGGCTTCAAAGAATCGAGCAGAGCTGTTGTCTTAGTAACCCAGTCCGGGAGAGAAAATCTTCTGGGGAGTTGGCAGGCAGGGCCTGGAACATCTGCACACCCAGGCGGGCTGGCACATCCAGCTTCTCTGGCAATACCTGGCAGGAATTGTGCTGGAATTTAGCAAATGCTGAATTCGACAGAACAAAAGAATTTGGTTTTGCCGTCCCTGTGGCACTCATTTCCCCAAAAACAAAAAAAAAAAAAGACAGAAAAAATAAAACTGGCAGGTCAGCTGAGGACACATCTTGTTGGGATGTATTTCTAATAAATGCAAACTAATAAATAATGTATAATAAATAAATATACATTATAATAAATAATAGATATTTATTAAATATATTATATTGTATATTTATGTCTTATTATTATAATTATTTATTCTATTATATATTATTTATTAGTAATGTATATAAATATACATTACTAATAAAAAATGTATTTCTAATAAATGCAAACTAATAAATGCAAACCCAAAATGCCACTCCGTCAATAAAAGTCACCAGTGACCAAAGTTGTGGGTGGAGAGCATTTCCTGTCATCCTGTTTGAAAGGACTGTCAGTGCTGTGCATTTGGAGCTGCAAAAGAGAGTTATCAAAATGCGAACTAAAATCAGAAAGTGTGTTCAGGCACTGAGCTCTGCCATGGCAATGCGTGCTGCAATTACAGTTTGTTAAAAATACATCATTGCCTCGGGCTGAGCCATCTGCAGGGATTAACTCACCTTTGTGGGCAGGCCAGGATGCCATCGACCTAAAAAAAACAGAAAAATTGTATTAAAACCAGTGTGGCCAGCTGGGTCAGGGCAGGGATTGTCCCTCTGTCCCTCTGGGCTGGGCACTGGGGAGGTGACAGTGGCCAGTGTCCAGTTACAGGAGGGACACTGAGGGGCTGGAGCTGTGCAGGGCAGGGAAGGGAATGGAGAATTCCTGTGGAGCTGGGCAGGGAATGGAGAATTCCTGAGGGGGCTGGGAAGGGAATGGAGGATTCCTGAGGGAGCTGGGAAGGGAATGGAGAATTCCTGAGGAGATGGGAAGGGAATGGAGAATTCCTGAGGGGACTGGGAAGGCAATGGAGAATTCCTGAGGGGGCTGGGAAGGGAATGGAGAATCCCTGAGGGAGCTGGGAAGGGAATGGAGAATTCCTGAGGGAGCTGGGAAGGGA
>JAWMQZ010000072.1:13149752-13162026 GCA_035584835.1 Tangara arthus
CTCTGCTTGGGCACACAAGCAGAGCTGGGTTCTGCTTGTACACAAAAACACACACCTGTGCTCTGCTTGGGCACAAACACACACCTGTGCTCTGCTTAGGCACACAAACACACACCTGGGTGCTGCTTCTGCACAAAAACATTGTGCTCCTGCTTGGGCACAAAACCACACACCTGTGTTCTGCTTGGGCACAACCGCACACCTGTGTTTTGTGCTCTGTTTGGGCACAAAACCACGAACCTGTGCTCCCGCTTGTGCACAAAAACACAAACCTGTGTTCTGCTTGCGCACAAAAACACACTGCTCCTGCTTGTGCACAAAAACACCTGTGTTCTGCTTGGACACACAAACACACAGCTCTGCTCTGCTTGTGCACAAACACACACCTGTGTTCCTGTGCTCCTGCACACTGCAGGCTCTGCTGGCACCTGGGCTGGGATTTCTGTGCCAGCGGGAGGGTAAACAGCTGATGTCTGTCTGCTCTTCATTCTCACTGAGCCAGAGCCATCCTGGGTATTTATTCTAACAAATTAATGCTGTCCCAGTTCAGAGTTTTATCAGGAAATGTCCTGTGTTTCACACAGCTGGTGGCTCTGGAGTCAATTTTATATACACATTTTCTGTGTGTGATGCAGCTCAAAAAGGGGGAAATCAACATTTACCAACTGCTGCAGAAAATAACAGCCAGGGGTTGTTAGGGCTCCTCCACTGCAGTCCCAGAAGATATTTCCTGGAAAAGACCATTTGATCTTGAGCATCAATTTTCAGATTAAATAGAAGATCCCTTAGTGAAGGAACTGCTCACTGCAGAGTTTAGATAACAAAGCTTCATTTGAGGCAGGAGGACAGAGAACAATCTATTTGTAAATAGTTGTGCAGTGTTGCAATTTAAATATTTTGAATGTAGGATTCTCCTTCTCGCAAGTTTATACAAACAAGCTAACAAAATAACTTACTTGTGCAACAACCTAAATTGAGAAAACAAGTCTCTGATCTAGAATGAAATCCTCCAATTAGAAATTCAGGGCATTTCAATGCTGGGGAAGATATTTTTTTGCCAGTCAACACCACAGGAAAGAAATACCTCCCAGTATAATCTGAATATTCACTCCTTTAACTGAAGTTCTGTTCAGTGCTGTTTGCTTTGACATAATCACTATAAAGATTCTTTTTTTTTTTTTGCTCAATACAGGTTGCAAAAAATAAAGGACAGCCCTGCTGCTGCCTGCTCTTGAGAGAGAGACATCAGCTGTGGGAGCCAAAGCTTGGGAGGCTCCAGGGAAGAACTGCACCACATCCCTTGCACCACTGCTGAGCCAGGAACAGCACCAGGAAAAGCTCCCAGGCTGTTTTATTGGGGAAAATGTGCTTAAAAGGAGAGGGAAATGCCAAGTGCTGTCATGGAGCTGTGGAAATCCAGGGATTTAGTGCAGGACCAGGAGCCCTGGGGGTGCTGAACAGCCCAGTTTGGGGAGAGCTGCCTCCAGTTTGGGACCAGTCAGGGCTGGAGTGGCCCTGGGAGCTCAGAGTGGGAGAGGAAACTGCCCCAGTCCTTCTCAAATTGCCAGAGAAGGGAGCTGGGAAAAGGCTAAAACAGGGCTGGGAAATTGGGATAATGAAAGAAATACATTTCCTTGGCATCCTGGGTAGGAGGGAAACAGGGACAGATGCACCTGGCAGGAATTATTGCTTTGCTTTGAGCTTGTGCCTGACACACCCTCTGCTCTTCCCATGGATTTCCATCCCTCCAGCTCCTGCACTCCCCATTTTGTCCCACTTTTATTGTAAAAGCTTTGTGGTCTTTAATTGCATGAATGGAAATGGAACCACTGGAATCCTATGGGTTCTGCCTCTGCAGAGTGACAATGATCCTGACAGGATAGGTACATGAGATGAAGAACAGAAAATTATCCTTCCAAGGACAATGCCACAGGAAATGAGGACCCTAAACATTTCCAGGGGGTCTATTTCTCGTGGAGACTGCACTATCTAAAGGTTCCAATTGTCACTGCCCTCCATGCAATACTGGATTCTGGCTGGAATGGTCGCTGGTTTTCCACTTTTGCAGTTTCAAGTACAGCTTTATCTCTATATATAACCCTGAATTTATTTTTTTACATGTTGAAATGCTGCAAGTTCTTACTACCTGTTGGTCTGTCTCTTGTTTTCATTTGTTTGTTCTCCTCTGTTATGCTCAGACATGTAAATGTACCCCCAAAACAATGTATCAAACAATTTGTGCATTATCTGACTATTTCTAGGCAGTTTTGTAAGAAAATAAAGAGTTCTATTTTTTCTCTAGAAATTACTCTTTCATTATTTATTTTAAAATCTTTGCAGCTTTGCAGAAGAGGCTTCTGCCCCCTTGGCACAGTCTGAGCACGTTTCTGCCCGGCATGGAGGTCCCAGGGAGGGGACTGGGACAGGATAAAATTCATAGAAAGTTCTGAGGAAAGGTGAAAACAGCTGGAATTTTTGCAGAATCACTAGAAATGATGCATATTTTAAAAATGCCATCCCTCGGCAGCATTCCCGGCAGGGTGAGGGTGACACTGGGAGCAAAGAGGATGGGAAATCAATCCCCAGGGAGCTCGTGCTGAGGTGCAGGTCCGTGTGGGGATCTACCCAAAATCCAGGCACAAAACCCCCAAAAAGCCTCTTTTCACAGCATCATAAATTAATATTACTGCCAATAAATTAATATTGGAGCCAATGGAGTTGTGCCAGTATGGGAGAAGTGCTAAGAGAAACAGTTTGTTGGATTCCAGGCATCTCTCAGTGCTCACAAACATTCTGATGATTTAACCCTCGGAGAGAAGTGCTGTTATCTCATTGAACTGACCTTGACAGCCTCGTTGGCAGCTGTTTCGAAACCCTGATTGCCCCTGGGCAGGAAATCACAGGTGGATATTCACTGAACTGCTCGGGGTTTTTGCTATTTCAATGCAGTGGACCCAGAGACCCAGGGGTGTTGCTGCCAGGGAGGTTTGGGTGGGTTCTGTACCAGCTCAGGTACAAATCTGTGCTCTCTGCTGGGTCACCAGCAACCACTGACCTGGAAAAGGCAGTTCCGGAATCTTTGGAGTTTTTCAGGTTCCTGAAGTTTCAGAGAACTTCATTAATCTCCTACCTCCGAGTAAATGTCCAAAGCCATTGGCTTGGGAAATAGGTAATTATCAAACTGCACAGACAATGAATGACCAAACCAGGCTTCCACTTCAGGCACCAGCTCAGAGCTTTCCTCTCCTCCGTTTCCGGAGCAGGACCCCAGCAGATGGCCCGGGATTGATAAATATCAATATAACTATAACTACAAATATAACTATAATTATAACTATATATCAATATCAGGGAACCCTTTAGCCCAGCAGGATAATTCAGAGCAGTCCTTTGCTGCTTTGGAACGAGGCCCTCGTTAAGAATTTCCATTTCAACACCACCTCCCTGGGATCGTTTCCTGCAGTCTCTCCTTGGAGGAAGGCAGCAGGATCACAGCTTTAATGGGATTAACTCACCTCCACATTCCCTGTCCCTACAGGGAAGGGAGTGAGGTTTACCTGTCCAAAAGGAAGTGAATTCTGTTCAGGCTTTGGGCGTGTTGGAGTTGAAAAGGCGAAGCTGGAGCCAATAATCCATGCTTTTTTATGGATAAGAATGCCAGTCTTCAGGCCTGGCAATCTGGAATTTCTGATCTGTGCTCTGCTCCTGCCAAGCTGATGTGCCACAGCTCTGAGTCAGTCCCTGCAGAGGGATTTAGAGACCTTTCCCTGCTCCCATCAGTTTTGCTCAGGTTTGTCCCCTCCAGCCTGAGAAGAACCTTTGTGCTCAACGACCAGAGGCAGAATTCACATCTCTGTCAATACTTCAATTAATGGTGCAAAATAACCCAAAATCTAAAAAATTAATGCTGTAAATTGTTCCCAGCCGGAGTTCATTTCAGGACAAACGTTCAGGAAATTCATCCCCTGCCTCGTTTTAAAGGTGTGAAACTTCATTTTTAATTTGATGGCACTGCCCGTGGGTGGGTGGGTTTTTAATTCATTATCACCTCTTAGAAAAGGAGTAAGTTGGACAATTTTCAGTCCTTTGTGGCACATCTCTTGAAAATTCATGGAAGAGTTGTAGCTTTAGCAGAAAAAGCTGGTTTTGGCTTCAGATAATTGAAACAAGAGGTTTGTTGAGATTGAGGCAGCTCATTGATCCCTTATGTGAATGGGTGAATTCCCCTGAGAACCTGAGCATTGACAGCTCAAGGTGTGGGTGGCTGCATTCAGATTTTTTTTAATGTCTCCTTTCAGCCAAGGCTTGGAGAAAAGTGTGAATATTATATTATGAAATTGAGCATTGTGCTTATTCACTTCTATTTATTCTTGGGTATTTTTGAGTACCAGAGTTGAAGAGAGTGAAAATCAGAGTATTTCTTCCCTGTCTAGAACTTCATTAATGCCTCATACAATCCCTGTATGGGTTTTATCTCCTATATTCCCATACTCCTTGCTACCAGAGGACAGGGCACATTGAATTTAACTCTTGTCCACAGTTTTTATCTCATCTGTGTGATATTTGAGGCTTTAGAACAACCTAACAAGTCAAACCTCATCTGTAGGACTTGGATCCAGAAGGAATTTTAAAGAACTTTACATTGTAGGGTTTGGATGGAGCTGAACACCTACGGAGCAACAATCCCTAACAGGAAAAGCAACAACGAGGCCGCTCCATAAAACCAAATATTTTTCTCCGAGGGACAATGTCAAAACAAGTGTGGAATGGAATGCATTTAATAATCAGGGAAATGATCCTCTGCTTCCTTGGGCATGTTCCTCCCAACAAGTTCAAACTCTTTGCCTCTAATTTTCCAAGGGTTGGGTGAACTCCAGGCAGTGGGAAGGGAAGGGAGAAGGGAAGGGAAGGCACTGCAGCCAGGGACAGCAGCAGGGCAATAAAGGGGAGCCAGGAGTACAAAAATTACCCCAAATTGGAATCTGCACGTCCACGGCACTTTACCCTCCACTATCAGCTCAGGAATGGAAACCAGAGTCTCATCTGATTCATGCTGTGGTGAACTGTGCTCCACAGAAAAACAGGAGATAGAGGAGCAGGGAATGCTCCAGGTCTGCTTGCAGGTGGAATTCCAGCAGCACGGGGCTGGCTCGAGGTGAAGAAGGGAAAAAGATTCTCCAGATTTAATGGAAATAATGGAAATGAAATGTTTGAGAAGCCTCAGGCAGAATGGGTTCACCTATCCAGGCTTCCAAGCTGCCTCAAAAATCCCCTCTTGTTATCTCAGTTCCACCAGCAGGAGCCACGGGCAGCCCTGCAGGTGAGGGCAATGCCCGAGCCAGGCTCTGTCCCATTTTTCTCCAGGGCAAAGGTCCCAGATACCTGCTCAGGGGTCAGCCAGGAGCCAGCTCAGCCATGGGCAAAGGCCAGCCCTGCCTGGGTGGCTGGGCAGGGACACCCCAGCTCAGCCTGCAGACACCAGACCCACTCCTCACACTGCAGGGCTGGACAGCTGTGCCACCACGGAGCACAGGAGAAAGCCCAGCTGCAGCCCAAACTTTGGTCATTGTCAATGGGAGCAGAAGGAGAACAAGGAAGGGTTTGGGAGCAAGATTCTGGGAAGAAAAACAGGATAACTGGGATCATCTTCACCTGCTCTGTTCAGCTTTTGGTGCTCAGACAGAATCCTGTCTTCCCTCTGGCTGTGGTTGAAAGAACAGGAAGGAAAAGCTTTGATGCTGCTTGTAACATTCAGGATTTCAACACAAGTGAAAAGCTTCAAAGCACACTCCACTAAAATGAAATAAACACAGAGGAAAACCAGGAGATATTTTATACACAGGCAATGGTAGTTCTCAAAGTTCTCAAGTAGTTGGACACCCTGGACATTCTTTCTGGGAGCTTCCACTGCCACTGGGGGAGGCTCTCAGTGCTCTGGTTTAGGTGACAAGGTGGACATTGGGCAGAGGTTGGACCCTTGGAGATCTTTTCCAATCTAAATTAAGCTGTGATTCTGTGATTCAAGACATACCAAGGGAAGCTGGCTCCATAAGAGATCAGGCATTTGGTTTTCCTACAAAAATTTAATATTTCAAAGTTCACCCCAAAGTGTTCCTGGAAGGGGTGATAAGAAGTGCAGGCTGAGGGAAACATTTGCAGGACAGTGAAATATCATTTTATCAGATTTATTAGTTCTGGAATGAGTGGTGCATCCCACCTGTCTGTTAAATACCTATTTGTGCACAGATCAAAAAGGATTTTAGGGGCCAGAAAGAGCCACAGAGTTACAAGAAGAACTCAAGCCCATAATTGTAAGGGTGTTTTATTTATGGGTCTATTTATAGATGATGCTTTCATTTAGCCACCACAGGCAGCAGTTAATGGGGGTCACTGGGAGTGAAATTCTCCTGAAATGCAGAGAACTGGTCCCTGCTGGGAGCTGCTCACACCCACCCCACAGGACAGGGGAGCTGGGGGAATTTTTCAGGTGTGGTTTGCGCACCTGCAATAAAAGCCCTGTGGAGATTGCACCTCCCCAGGGAAGGTGCTGCTCCACAAAAGGAACTTTGTGGTTCACAGACTGATTATGAGCCCTTGTCCTTCACCCCATTTCGTGACACGGATCCTGGGACTTTGATCCTGACAAAAACCTTTTTGTGCAGGCTTGGTTTTAGCAGGGTCACAGGGCTGCTCTGACTCACCTCCTGGCTGCAGAATTGCTGCAGTCAACAGCAGCAATGTGGCACCAATTTGTGCCTGGGGATGAGACCTTGGGGCTGGGAAGGGCAAGACCAACCCCATGTGTAGCCAAAGCAACCAGGAAAATCCCAAAGGTCTCTCTTAAGAGAACTTCAGGTGCTGATTCATTTATTTTGGGAGCAATGCCTCAGGTTCTTAAATATAAAAGTGAAATTAAGCCACCCAAAACCAGCAGGACTTTCGTTTTTTTGTTCTAAATGCTAAAATTTCACTTTGGATACATGAGAACTTCTCAGGAACCTCCCTTCTGGCTGGAAGGAGAAAAGAACTAATTGCAAAAGGTATTTTTGCTGCTGAACAGTGGCAAAACAGCTTCCCAGCACAGGGCCAGGCTCTGAGGGAAGGCTGGCAAGGAAGGCAAGGGAAGGTGTGCCCCAAGACATGTTCCAGACAGGACAGGAGCTCCAAGTGCAGTTGATTCATAACCCTGCAAAGCTCCTCTTGCCCAAAGGCAGAATTGAAAGGGAAACTCATTGCCTAAAGAACCAGAGCCAGCTGTGAGGCAACAGATAACCACTGCACTGGGGGAAGTTTTATTTGTGTGTGGAGCCAGATGAATGGGAGAAAGGTTTAAAAATAGCACATTGTGCTGCCAGCAGCAGGAGCTGGGCAGGGAGGGACGTGGCTGGTGCCAAATGTTTGATCTGTGCCCTGATCCAGCAGCAGGGCTCTGGCAGGTGCCCTCACCAACACAGAGCACTGAGGGATTTTTGCATATTCAACATCCCCCGGGGAAGCTGCTGCTTCCCCCGAGCCTCTCTGGGGTTGTGCTTGGCACCCAGAGCACTGCCAGACTGGAAAACATTTATTTTTTGTCAAAAAGGATTTGTGGCATGGAGAGAGAGGAGTGCGCTATTTATAGAAGTCAATGGCACCCAGGGGGGAAAAAACCTGGAATTTCTGGGGAAATCAGAGCCCCTGGGCAAAGAGAGATGTGGAAATAACATTGTGGGGGTCACACAGTGTCAGGGCTGTGCTGTGGAGCCACGTGCCCCACACTGGCCCTGCTGAAGGACAATGGGAACCAGGTTTGCTGTTTTTCTAGACAATCCTGAAATTTAAAGTTCTTCTGTGGTTGAAAATCTTATTGAAGCAAAGGTGTTTTTTTAGCAAAAGTTTGGGAGAGAGAAAACACATCAGCTGGATGCAAATCTTATGGGAAGGAATCTTCTGGAGAACTTGGAGTTGTTTTTAAGATTAGCAGGGCTGTTACAAGAATTTCCTCCAGGACAAAGATTTTTCTTCCAGTGAAGCTCCCAACCCGTAGTTCTCAACATCATTATGTCAACAACTCTTCATTTTCATTTTGGAAGGGCATTTCATGAAACCACCTCAGTCTCATGGCATGTTTTGGTTTTTAGAAAGCGGCTCCTCCCAAACACCGCCAGGCACAGCACCAGCAGGCCCAAGCCAGCCCCTCTAAATGGTGTGAAAACCTTGGACAATCCTGGTCTGAGCAGGAAAACTTCATTTCTGCCAAAAGTTGAACCTTTTTGGTGCATGGGTAGCATTGAAATTTTCAGAAATATGCAGCCATTTCTACCTTGTTGCTCTTGTTGTACAGACAGAGAACACTGATTTCTTTTCAGTTGTTAATCCAGGGATAGAGCTTTGCTTACCTGGCATGAGAGCCAGACTAATTAGGCAGGTTTGGTCCTGGGGGAAACCTCCTGAGCCCCTTCCAGCAGCCTGTGCAGGACTTCACCATTTCCTCAGCTTGCACAGAAATCATAAATACGACATTAATAGTCAAAGTTTTAAAAACTCAGGTAACAGCATGTAACTCAAAGTTAATTCTGCCATTATCAAAAGCAGGTGGACTCCTCTGCTTCCTCTCAGAGTTCTCTGCTCTCATTTTGTGCTGCACTTCCCAGATTTACCTGGTACCACTGGTGAGGGGTTGAGGATCCATCAATTCTCACGCCCAAGGCTCCTCTCAGCCTGTCAGAATCCTCCCCCTTCCCTCCTGCAATCCCCCAGCCACCCAATTCCCTCATCCCTGGGCTCCTGGGACAGGAGCAGGCACTGCAGATAACACCTGCAGCTCACGTCCATCACCAGCTCATAAAATACATTGAAACATCCTGGAGCCTCATCTCCCCTCATCCGCTGAAAAGCAGGAAAAGAAAATATATGTATTAATTTGGAAATACAGCCAAAAGAGATATTGTAAATATAAAAATATATATTGTAAATATAATGTAAATATAAAAAATAAATATAAACAGATGATGGGGTTTTTAACACATTTATTCCACAGCTTGTGAGGAAGCTTCATTTTACTTTATTAGCTGAAAAGCAGGAAAAGAAAATATATGTATGAATTTGGAAATAGAGCCAAAAGAGGTATTGTAAATATAAAAAAATATATTGTAAATATAAAAAATTAATAAATATAATCAGATTATGGGTTTTTAACACATTTATTCCACAGCTTGTGAGGAAGCCTCATTTCACTTTATTAGCTTAAAAGCAGGAAAATATATGTATTAATTTGGAAATCGAGCCAAAAGAGATATTGTAAATATAAAAAATATATTGTAAATATAAGGTAAATACAAAAAATTAATAAATATAATCAGATTATGGGTTTTTAACACATTTATTCCACAGTTTGTGAGGAAGCCTCATTTTACTTTATTAGCTGAAAAGCAGGAAAGAAAATATATGTGTTTATTTGAAAATACGGCCAAAAGATGTATTGTAAATATAATGTAAATATTAAAAATATATTGTAAATATAATGTGAATATTAAAAAATTAATAACTATAAACAGGTGATGGGTTTTTAACACATTTATTTCACAGCTTGTGAGGAATTCGGACATGAGTGTCAGGGATCAGTTAGTTAGTATAGTATGCGGGGTTTTTTCACTAAGGACAGTTAAAGTTTCATCAGGGTTGGACTTTTGTGAGTCTATTTTTGGCATGCCTCAGTAGGAGAATGCACTGGCTGAACCTGCACTCCCACCCTGTGCTCTGCTATTAATAGCAGGGGGTTTAATGAGCAACCAGTGCCAGGGCAGGGGGTGAGGGGGAAACCTTCAGCCAGAGACATTTTCAACCAGACACCGCAAAATCCAGCCCAGGACCTGCCAGGATGGGGGCAGGAGGGAAAGGCTGCTCCTGCATGGGAAATGTCCCCAGCCTGGGTGGCAGAACTGTGACACTGGGAACCCCCAGCTCTGAGGGAAGGTGGGGAAAAGTGGGATTGTTCAGCCTGGAGAAGCTTTGGGGTGACCTCAGTGTGGCCTGGAGGAGCTGCAGGAAAGGTGGAGAGAGAATTTATAGGGATGGAGGGACAGGACACAGGGAATGGCTTCAAATGACAGAGAGGAGGGTTAGGTGGGATATTGGGATGGAATTGTTCCCTGTCAGGGTGGGGATGCCCTGGCACAGCTGTGGCTGCCCCTGGACCCCTGGCAGCGCCCAAGGCCAGGCTGGACAGGGCTGGGAGCAGCTGGGGCAGTGGGAGGTGTCCCTGCCATGGAGGGATGGGATGGGATCAGCTTTAAGGCTCCTTCAACCCAAACCATTCTGGGCTGAACTGGGGCCAAACTGCCCCAGATTGCTCCCTGCAGGCTCCAGGGGTGGAGGGAAGGGCAGCACAGGGCTGTGCTCAGGGCAGCCACCAGGACAGGGATGCAGGCTCAGCTGGGATGCAGAATTCCTGATTATTTCCCCAGAATTCCCAAATATTACCATGCTAGGAACTGCTCTGAGTCTGAAAAGCAGAGCAGAATGATGGTGCCAGAAGAAATAAAGGATCCAGGTAATTTTAAGATACTTTGTAAAGATAATGAGGGTCGGGATGTGACCCAAAACTGCAGCAAGAGGGAGTCAGTGTCAGAGTGGGGGCAAGCCGCACATTGCAGCTGTGGGACCTCGGGATGGAGCAGGAAAAGCAGAGCAGGGACAGCAGAGCAGGGTGAGACACCCCATGAGCAATGGGACCTTTCCTTGAGAGGTTAAGTCAGAAACAGAACGCAGTGGTCGTGGCTCTGCTCCAAGGATAATATTTGAACTAATGCAGCAGCTTTGATCATCCCACTCCACGCCGTGTTTACTGGTGAGAAATGCCAGCTTCTCTCTAAGCTCACGTGGATTTCCCCTCTTTTTGATCCCACAGCACCCTCAGCTTTCCTGTAAGGTTGGAAGGACTAATCCATATTTATGATAACTTGAGAAATAAAGTGTTCTTTGTTTTTACATTTACCAGACTGGACAGAAGTGAGACAAATAATAAAACAGAATGACTGGTTGCTCTTTCCTGCTGTCACAAGTTAAATATTCTTTGTCACAAGCACACACAGAGCAAGATTTCCACCAGCTCAGAGCACAAGAATATTTCCTGGTTTGGCAGTGATGGTTAAAGTGGTACAATCATGGCTGGCTGTGCTGGAAATGACCATTTCCATTTTCCAGAGAGATCATTAAAGCTCCATGAGCCTTTACCTCGAGGAGTTTGTTCTAGCAGAGAAGCTGTCATTAATGCTGCGTGTTAATTGCTGTTTTTTCAGCCAGAACTGTCAATAAGGAAAATTGTAGACATTTTGTCCAGCAGGGTTTGAGTCAGGACCACTTTGTTTGCACTGAAAATACTCAGAGATGCAAAAATCTTTGTAGCCACTGTTCTCCCTTCACCATGAACATATTTAGAGAAATTATCTCCCAAACTCATTTCTCTAGAATTTCACTGAGAATTTTCAGCTGGAACCACTTCTGTGTTGAGTTTCTTTCTCTTTTACTCTCCCTCTCTGGCTCACCCAAAGCAGAAGTACCCTAAATCCCACACCCTAAACCCTGAGTTTGCCTTTGCATTTTCAGTTATTCCCCCACCCACCCATCCCATCACCACATTGCACAAACTTTCAAGCCCGGGTTTGTTGCTGCCAGCAAAAACATTGGGTAGTCAGTGGTGTGAAAAAGTCTCCCTGAATTTTCTTCAATATTCTTGGGCAACCTGGTAGGAAAAAGCCAGTAGCAAAAGAGGATTGGCTGGGAGGAACATATTGCAAAAGGTTGTTCCTCCTTCTTACCAGCAATGAACTGAGTGATCTGGGCTGGAATAAATTCCTCTTGGAGGATAGATGAGTGAGTTTGCGGGATTATCAGGCTTGCCCATGAGTAAGAGCACTGCCCTGGTTTTCAGCAACTGCTGATCTGCAGGAAAACAGTTCCCACCTTTTATCTTTTATTGGACACTATTAAAGGTGGAAAAAAAAACCCCACTGGAGTATGAGGTCTCTGAATCTCTGAGCTACTTCCTTGGTAGAGTTACAACCCATTTTAGCAGCTGGGTGATCCACCAGAGGTGCAGAAAGTTCACAAGGCAGTATAAATAGATATATTTTATCATGGTGTGGCTTCTCTAAACACCGTTTTCAGCAGAATTGCCTTGTGCAGGCTGAGCTGGAGCAGAGACTGGATGGAGCTACAGAATAAAGCAGGGATTTATTCAAAGGATCTCCTCCATGGATCCACCTTGGGCAGCACCAGAGCCCAGCCAGGGCTG
>JAWMQZ010000072.1:13167263-13179310 GCA_035584835.1 Tangara arthus
GAGATAATTATTGTTTTCATTTTTCTCTGAGGCTTCTCAGCTTCCCAGGAGAAAAATCCTGGGCGAAGGGATTTTTCCAGAAAATACGAATGCGACAGATCAAACCCATAAACATCCTTGTGAGCACAGGTGCTGGGCTGGGGACATGCCTGTGACAAAGGCGGTGGCAGAGGGGTGGCATGAGGGGTGCTGGGGAGGTCCAGGTGTGCCCAAGGCCCTGGGGCAGCCAGGCTGACCTGCTGTGTCCTGCAGAGGATCCGAGCCACGGTGAACAGCCAGGAGCAGAAGAGGCTGCTGATGGACCTGGACATCTCCATGAGGACAGTGGATTGTCCCTTCACTGTCACCTTTTACGGGGCACTCTTCAGAGAGGTGAGGCTTCCTGGGGCTCAGTTCCCACTCCCGCACTTCCTGCAGGTGCCAGGGGTTTAATCTGCAGCTGGACATGGAGGTTTTAGTCCTGTCACTTCCTGTGGCTGTGGGACAGCCTGGTCCCATAGTGTTAAAATTGTTAAAATTGCCCTGGCTTGGTTTCATTCATGTGGAAAGCTCCAAAAAGGAGGATTTATTGAAGAGCTTTGAGCACAGCTCTGCAGAGCTGAACTTTTCCTGGCTGGACATTGGGAGCCTCAGTTCCTGATAATTTTTGGGGCTCCTAAATCACCGTGGCTCTGCTTTGGGAAGGGGATGCCCTAAATGGTAGGGAATGTGCACAGCACTGAATTCCAGAGCTGGGAAAAGAGAGCCCAGGGCAGCTTTGAATGGGTTTAAAAAAACAAAAAAAGGGAAGGGAAAGGGGAAAGGGGAAAGGGGAAAGGCACAGCCCAGGGGCTGGCACAGCTCCTGCCTGATATCCCAGTGGCAGCAATAAAATGATATCGAATTCCTATCCCTCACTAAGGTTAATGTTTCCTCCCGTAGCTTTAGAGCTTTTATCCCCTGAATGGACTGCATCAGGGATATCCATCCTTGCGTTTCCACTCGGCAGAATCAAATCATATATCAAATCATAGCAAATCATATTTTTCCAGGGAGAAAAATTGGCTGCAGCTGCCCTAATCCTGCAGTGACCTGAGGGGACTCTCCTGTGTTGAAGAGGAGCTTTAACCCCGTGCTCCAGGGCAGCTGCAGGATTCACAGCTGGAATTGCAGGGACAGCTATCCCAGGTGATCCTGGTGAGCAGGAAGCAGCAGGACAAGGTGCCTCAGGGCATTGATGCCTTTTCCTGGGAGAAGTCCAAAGAAAACAGGAGAAAATTTGGACTTTTCCCTCACCCAAAGCCACCAGGGAGGGGAAACAAAGGTTTCCCAGCAGCGCCTGACAGGAGAGCAGGAGTGTGGCCATGGCCTCACCTGTGTCCAGCTGGCTGCAGGAACTGGCCAGGACACACCTGGCTGTGGGCACTCTGCTCTTCCCAGCTCTGCACATCCCACCAGAGCAGGCTCAGCCTCGTGCCAGCACAGGAGAACATCCTAGACCCGACCCACGTGGGTAAACACCCCCAAAATCCATCACTTCTCTGCCCCTGCTGCAGGTCCAGGCTCATGTCCCTCCTACTTCCTCACTCAAGGAAAAAATTAAATACAGAATTTACAAGAAGACTTTTTTTTTTACTTCTTTTTCTTTTTAGTAGCTGCAGCTCCTCAAATTGTCCATATTTCAGGCTTGGGAAGGGGAAGCACTGACAGGAAGGCAGAGCTGGGGGTTCAAAGCAGAGCCTGCTGGGGACAGTGGTGACCCAGGCTGTGCAGAAGGAAGTGAATATTTGACATAGTATTGTTATCATCATTGCATATTTGATAGAGACCTAAAGTGCTCCTACAGGAGAGTAATTGTGGCTCAAATGCCTGTTCCACCCACTGAGGCACCACGTCTACAATAACTCTCTGTCTCAGCCCTGACACAGGAACCTTTTATCTGTTCTAGAAGCTCCCACGTGGAGAAATAGCTGGAGTAGAGTCTGTAATCCTCCCTCTTTAACACCAGAAGAACAGTGGCAGCAGGAACCTGGGGGATTTCTGTGATGGGGGAAGAAGAGACAATCAGATCAGCAGCTCCCTTCCTACACCAACACTGGGACTCACAGTCTGCAGGAACTCCAGGCTGAAATATCATTGAAAAATGCTGCTCAGGCATCTCTGGAAGCAGAATGAGGGAATGTTTCCCACTGAGCTCCAGCTGGAGTGAGCCAGAGGCTGCTCCCAGCCCCGTGGGGATCTGCAGGGATTCCCCTGGCCTTGGGGGAGCTGCTGCACAGCCAGACCACAGAAGGGGCTGCAGCCTCACCCAGGGAGTGCTGAGAGGCACAGGGAGCACGGTGATAATTAGAGATGGAGCTGCTTCCCAGAGCTCCTGCACTGGAGCAATCATTCTGTCCTTTTCACTGCCCACTCAGAGCACAGTGGTGAAACACAGACAGACCCAACCATTAATGGGAACTCTGTGAGAGACAGCAGGGAAACCCAACTGGCTGAAAACATCACTGGGGGCAGGAGCCAGGTCCAATCCAGCCTAGAACTCCAGCAGAACTTCAGCAGAAAGAGTTTTCCCTGGAGCTCTGAGCCAGGCTTTGCAGGTTTGCAGGAACACAAGGAGTTCAGCTGTGCTTTCCTGCTGCAGTTCAAAGCAGCACCTGCTCCCCCAGAGAGGAGGATGTGTGTGGTGATGGGCATGATTTCACCTCTGCCCCAGCTTCCAACTCGTGTCTGTCCCCAGGATTGTGGATTTTGTAACGGATATCGGGAATTTCAGAGTGCCAGCGCCTTATTTTGGGGTCTGTCAGGTGTGGAAGCCCCAGCTGTGTGACAGCATCAGTCACTGCACTGCCTCAGGTTTTTGGGAACCTCCTCTAAGTAGGTTGACAGTGTGACCCTCAGAGAGTCACTCAGAATGCAGGAAGGCAGGCTGCAGGTGAACAAACCCTGTGGATCTCAGAGGGGCTGGGCTGGATCTGGGATTCAGGAGGCTCCCCCAGCTCTCCCTGCCCAGGATCCATCAATCCATGCAAATGTTGGGCTCTGCCATCTGAAAGAATCCATGATTCACTCCATGCATCCTCTTCTGAGAGAAACATCAAAGCTGAGTCAAAACCCCGTTTACATTTTGTTCCAAATGTCAGAATTCCACGGGAGCTTTGCCTAATTTTGCTTTTTGCTCAGCAGCTCTCCTGCAGGTTCCCTCTGCCCTCCCTGCCAGGGGGGTTTTGCTGCTGGATAAACCTTGGCAGCAGCAGCCAGATGGAAACCCTCAGCTCCAACCACCCACCAGCATCTCCAGAGCACGTGTGGCAGGGGCAGACACAGAGCAGGACTCATCTGCTCCTCCACTGTCAATATTTGAATGCTCTTGGCTCTGGCTCTGGACAGTCATAAAGAAGCTGGTTAATCATTGATAATTGCTGGGAGCTCTGTGCCATTGATGAGCAGGAAGTTTTATGCAGCTGTCAGATGCACAAGTTGAGCATTTCCTGCAGGGGAGGAAGATTTATTTGGTGACAGCTTCATTGGAGATTTTTAGAAAGAAAAAATAGCGTTTTGAGGGATGGAAAATCATGACAGCAGCACAGTTTCCTGTGCTTTGCAGATTTTCTGTGGCTGCCACCCAGCTAAAAAATTCCCAGTTTGGCAAAATAAAACTCACTGTGTGCCCCTCTGCTCTGTCCTTGATTGAAACATGGGATGGCTTTGAAATTACTGGGAAAGAATATTAAAGAGCTGAAAGACACCTCAAAGAATGGATGGTTCATTGTCCACACAACTGGGAAAAATTAATCAGGATAAAGCTCACTGTGATGGCTCAGCTCAAGGAAGAGCCTTTTTTGGAGGAAAAGGAGCACTGCAATTCTTACATTCACAGGTAAAGGGCATGATAATCCAAATTACTTCCTTCATTATGAATATTAAGGTTTTAAGGCTGAATTTGAAGATATTTTGGGAGCAAATAGCTCCATGGAAGGCAAAATATGGTGCAAATTTATAGTGAATGTAATGACCTTCTCTTACAGAAATGAAGCGTTTCTGGAATTGAATATTTACATCTTGCATTTCAAAAACACTTCACAATAATATTTTAACCAGGGGAGAAAGACCAAAAAATAAAAAAGACAATTAGTCCAACATTATTGCATGGGGGAGTGGTTTCACAGCCAGGCTGGGATTCTGTGCCTCAGCCCAGGGATAAGTTCTGTTCCAGGGACCATTCCTAAATCAGATCCTGTCTGTGGATGGAACTTTGAGCCTGGACTGGGGGGATGTCACCTGAGCTTGCAGCAGACAGAGATTTGCACCAAGGAGAAAATGAGAAAGATGCTTGACCCAGTGCTGGAAGAAAAGAGGGAATCAGGATATCCCCTCCCTTCCCACGCCCTGCCGAGGTGCTGGATGCAGATTCCTGCTCTGGTTCCACCCCTGCAGGTTCCTCATTACCCCTGAAACACCTGAACCCTCCCCAGCCAGCACAGCCCTCCTGACAAATCCATTTTCCTCTCTTTGTCGTGATTAATAACAGAATTATACCCAAACCCATAAAGAAACTCTGAAATAAAAGTGCCAGGTAGATGATGCAAGCAAGCCAATGGTGTTCCCTTCAAACCATAAAATTGGGAATTTTTTCTTGCTGTTTTGCTCGGCTGTGGAAACTTTTGCAAAGGCAGGTTTTATTGGCTGAGGTGCTGTGAAAACTGAGAACAAACAGCTCTCCCTGCTGCAGACACCCCAGTGTGAGTGCGGGCTCTGTGACTCACCTGAGGGAGCAGCAAATGGTGACAATGGCTTTAAAATAGCTGCACTTCATCAGTGTGCACAGTCTGCAGGGGGATTAGGAGCCACCCAGGCTGCACACTGTGCAGGGGGATTAGGAACCACATTGACAACAGCAAACACTCGTGCCAGTAAAAGAACTCTGGGTTTTTTCTGGAAAAGCCCGCGTTGGGAAGGGGTTTGTGGGTGTCCAGCACAATGTCACCATTCCCACAGCAGGTGGTGAGGGGCTGCCCCAGGGCCAGGGATCCACAAGGGCCTTGGAGCAGGTTTGGGTGGCCAGAGAGCTGAGAGCAGAAAACACCTGGGGAGGGCTGGGGAGGGGCACGGGGCTGCTCCACCCCGGCTGTGTTTGCGCCCGGTGTTTGTGAGCACTCCCTGTGTGACTCTGGGGCAGAGCGGGGATAGGGACACAGCACTCAGGGCTGGGTGAGCAGCACATCCATCACCTGGACCAGCTCCAGCTCCCAGAGGCTGTCCCAGCCCCTCTGCCCCAGGTAATTCCTTAAGATCCTTCCCATCCTTCATCTCCTTCCTTCCCTAATGTGCAGCTCTGCTCTGCTGGTTTGGTTTTTCCTGGGTTTTCTCTCACAAAACCCCTTTTGCATTTGCTTTTTGCTGCTCTGCTCCAGCAGTCCTGCCTGTGCTCCCCTGCCCAAGGATCTTGGGAGCTCCTGCAAGTCTCATTTTCTGTATTTGTGTTTTACAGCACCAGCTCTGCCTTTCCCCAGCAGCGCCCTGGCTTTTCCTGCACAATGGGGGCACAGCTTTGTGGCAGAGCCTTTCCCCAGCCACACTGGGACTGCTTGCTCGCCTGGTGGCATTGTCCCCTCCCTGAGAGCCCAGGGTGTGAATGTTTGAGCCATTTTGCTTTTCCCGCTTGGCTCCAGCGTGGAGTGGCTGAAAGAATTGTATGAAAGCGCCCCAAGAGCCTGAAGGGCTGTAAGGCAGCATGTCCTGCGTGCCCAGCCCCTGCCAGGCTGGCTCCCAGGTGCTCCTGGGTGTTCCTTGTTTGCTGTAGGTGACTCATCCCAGCTGTCCCTGTGTGCCCACTGCTGCTGCCCGGCTCTGCCAGGGCTCAGAGCCACCTGCCCTGCTCCCCTCCCCTGTCCCAGGTGCCTCTCCCTGCAGGACCCGGCAGAGCTGCTCTCAAGGTAAGCAGAATTTCTGAACTCGGCGCTGTTATCAGCCCTTTCTTCGCTCCGCGTCAATCAGAGTTGAAAATTCTGCTTTTCCACCTGGACGTGGCCGTGTCCTCAAGCTCAGCTGGGTTCCAAGGGCAGGGAAATTGATTCTTTTCTGTGATGTTTAAATGCAACATATGGTAAGTTTTAGTGAGGAGTTAATTGTGGGCTTTTGGCATTAATAGACACGGGTGATTGCAATATTCCAGGCTGGTCAATACATCAGGGAGGGGAGGCTTGGCTGCCTTTAGCAGCACACAGCAGATCACAGATTTTGCTATAATTTTCTCTCATATTTTCAGAGCTTTTACCACTCTGCCAGGACCAAACTAATGATTTTTGAGAGAGGGTGAAAAAGGAGGATTTTCCCAAGCCTTGAACTTGGCACACTATGGTGCACGCACCATTAAAACCAATTAAAACTGCATTTATTTTCCTTTTGAATTATTTTCTGCGTTACAATGGAAGCAGCGAGGCATAATTTGGGAAAGGGATTGTTTCAGAGCTGTAGAAGCTGGTAGTTCATGTTCCTTTTGGAACCAGTCAGGCTGGATTCCAGCTGGCCTGAGGGAGCCCCCACAAGGAGAATACCCTTGGAACTGGGGGAAAAACCTGCACCGGGAAAGGAAACCTCAGGACAGGAATTACTGCAGCTCCTCCCGACTTTTAGGGGCTTTCCTCTCATTTTGAAGAATGTTCTTGTATCAGAATCATCTCTTTTCCCCTCTCAGCCCTCCAAATCCATCTTCTCCCGTAAAAGTTGTCAAATTTTCTCTCACAAAGTGAGGAGGTTCTTCCTGCAGAGCCCTGGCACAGCTCCAGGGAGGGTGTGGATTTCCCTCTCTGCAGACACCCCAAACCCACCTGGCTGAGTTCCTGTGTCACTGCCCCAGGTGACCCTGCCTGGGCTGGGCTGGGTGATCTCCAAGGGCTCTTCCAGCCAAATTCTGCTGCAATTCCCTGATTAACTACTCCAAAACCAGATCATGAGAGCTCCTTTATTTGCCTTTATTTGCCTTCACATTGGATAACTCCAGCTTTAAGCCACGGCGTATCAAATGAGAGAAAAATGGATCTGAGCACATCAACAGAGGCCTGAGCACTCTGGGAAAAACAAAACCATTCCATGGGAATGCCAGGGCTGGAGCTGCTGTTTGTCAGCTCTGGAGCCACACGGGGGCTGACACAGGGACACAGCTGTGACATCAGCTGCCACTCCGAGTCATTCTGTGTTTGGAGCATCACTGCTGCTGCTCACATCTGTCTATAGGTGGCAGTGACCTGTCATTTTTCTCTAAAATAAGGCAGAAGTAGCACACGTGGATGTTTTCTAAATCACAGAGGGGTTTGGGGTGGAAGGGACCTTAAAGCTCATCCTGTCCCATCCCTTCCAGTGTCCCAGGCTGCTCCAGCCTGGCCTTGGGCACTGCCAGGGATCCAGGGGCAGCCACAGCTCCACGCTCTCCATGAGCACAGCAGAGAACAGAGTTTGGTGGTTTGGGATCACATTTGGGATTGTGTAGCAAGTTTTCCCATTTTTAGCAAAACCCCCCTCCTGTTCATCTCCATCTTCCCTTGAGAGAGTTCCTGTGAGTGAAAATGTTTTGGAATTCCACATGGCTGCTGTGCGTGTTTTATTTCAGTGAGAATTATAAACGGGATTTTTGGAAATGGCTGAGCTCCCCTGGAGCAAAATCTGCCAGAGCTCAGAGCCTGTGGCCCCTGCTCTGCATCAGCTCCAGACAACTCACCTGGAGTGAGGAAATCTGCATCAACAGGAAGCTGCAGGGGCTAAGAATCAGAAATCTTGTCTGAAATCTTTTTCAAACAAGAAAAGTTTGTTGGCTCGGGCCATTTTTGGGGAGCAGCTGTGAGCCCTGAGCACGATGGGCATGGGGCGGACTGAGGATGGGGCAGGTGCCCTGGGTGGGGTTTTAGGGATTTTAACACCTGTCCCCATTGGCTGTCTCTGAACTCGTGAATTCATATTAATGACAGAGAAGGGATTATTTGGGGTTTGTCTCTCCTCCACCTCGCAGGAGCCATGGGGAATAACCTGAGCGTGCCAGAGGAAGCTGAGGATGACAACAGCTGCACAGTGAAGAGTTACCAGGTGAGCAACCCCATCCCACCTCCCCTGGCTGCTGCCAGTGCAGTTTTCACCCCTTTGATGTCCTAAAACCTCTGTTCTTTGTTATTTCAGCCTCTCTCCGAGTCTCCCGATGGTATCACAAATGGATCCGTGGTGTTTGTTCAGAGCCCTCCCCCGGCAGTGAATGGTGAAGGTATGGACTGGGAAGGGGGTTGGAAGTGCCCGGGGGGAGGTTGGGACCGGAGGAAAAATAAATATTCATGAGAGGCTTTGAATTGGGGGATGGACCCGTTTTCCAGCTCTGACTTGGAAATGTGGCTCTGCAGAAGCTGCAAAGTTTAAATACAGGAAAAAAAAAAATTAAGGACTTCTTTCCAAAATTAAGGAATTCTTTCCATTCCTTTCTGGGGATTTGGTTCTGCCCTGGCCCCAAAAAGTGGATTTACAGGGGAGGGCTCCTGAGCTTGAATTCTAGAGAATTTAGAATAAAGCTCAGTAATTCATTCTTCCCCTGCACACTCATTAAATACTCCGTGCCTTTTATGGATGCACTGGGGGTGTAGAGCAGTTGTTCAGTGAGTCAATCCCATTCCAGCCCAGTCGGGTGGGTCAGAGGGGATGGCTCTGCAGGTGAGTGTGCCCAGGTGCGCAGCGGGACCCCGAGCTCCACTTCCACCACAAAATCCTGCTGTGAACTACACGGTCTGAGCATTACAAAGTCGTTTCCAAGTGGTTTTGAGAAGTTATCTCCACGTATTCAAGGGCAGTTGCTCTCATCCACAGGCACGTGGCTCTTCGTGCTTTTCACACCTCATTAATTCCTCCTTCCACCCCTCGCTGGCTTTGGAGCCTCTCTGAGCAGCAGCACTGCCCCATCCACAGCTCTGAGATCAGCCACGCTCGTGGGCACTGGTGTTTCTTTTCTTTTCAGAATAAACAAAACCCAACAATTCCTCTTCAATCTTATCAGCAAAGAAAATACTTAAAAATTCCATGCTGAGAAAAGTACTTTATGATTTGTTGTTAACCCTCTCAGTCTGTCACAGACACTTGAAAAATCTAGATTTCGGTAAAAATAATCAAAGGCTGGTGTGGGGGTATGCAGATGGATCTGAAAACAGCTCAGAATCTGCTCCATGGCCCAAATTTCCCAGAGCCATCCCACCATAAGTCACTTTAAGCAGTTGCCTACCAGCAAAGCCTCTCTGTGTGTTTTTTTTACTGGTGAAAACCAGCAGAGTTCTGAGGAGGAAATAAAAGCCAGATGATTTTCACTGCCTGAAGACCCAGAAAATACATGTACATTTTATTCCTCATACATAAAATGAAGCATATGGGACTGCTTTACTTAAATGGATTACCTAATTAATGTAACTGCTAAATCAGTTTAAGTAGCAAGTTGAAAAATTAGACGTTCCTGTGTTGATATTTCTTGTATTTTAACTTTTTCCTGTTTGAAAAGCAGTTTAAAATCATTGAGATACCATTGAAATCTCCATGTTTGTGCAGTGTAATCAAGGGTTTGGAGAAATACAAGTGATAGAAGTTATTACTACGAAAACATAGTTGGTGGTATTTCTAAAATGAAATACTGCAATAAATAGAATTTTTGGGGCATAGAGTGCGGATTTTGGGGGGGTAAAAAAGGGAATCTTGCTGTGCTTTCAGTAATAAAAGGACTTGGTGAGCAACAGGTGAAGGGGAAAGGTTGGAACTGGAGGGTTCTGTCTCTGATTTGCACTACACGGAGCAGAAATGCAGCAGGAGGAAAAAACAGCAACAATTCCTTGGCTGGTAATTCCATGCAGATTGGAAGAACGACCTGCTCCTAAAAAAGAATTACAAAGGAGTTAAGAAGATTACAAAGGAGAAAGGTTGAGTGGAGATGCAGCTCCTTTGTCCCAGAGGATAAATCCCATTCAGCAGATCCTGCTAGCAGCCAGAACCCAGCAGAAATCCTGAAATGTGAAGTATTTCAGGGATGCTTTTAGGGAATGAGCATTCCTATTCTTGCTGTTGACTCCTCTGCCCCTATTTCCATTAATTTCTGGAAATCTGCAGGTAAACAACAATGCAAGTTAAATTAGTGAAACAAGATGATTCTTGGAGCAAAAAAAAATTATTTGTATGGAATAGTGGAGTAAGATGGCAAAAGGATATTAGCATGTTCTTTCTTTTTTTAAGGAAGGAGGAGCGTTTTATTTGTTTTATTTTGGATTTGTATTTGCTGCAGAAACTCATTCAGGGCAGTTGTACCCTGTGCTGCCCTGCCCTGCTGGAATTCCTGGTGCCAAATGTTGCCTTGTAGCCCTTAATGGTTTCTTCACGGCCATTAAAATATTTTCTCCATGATTATCTGAACACCAGGGGAGGAAAAAAGCGCTGTGTGGCTCTAATTCCATGGCTAAGCAAAATATTTGTTTGTGGCTGGCTTGTAGTCAAAAGAGGGGAATGAGATGAACTTTAGGGTCCCTTCCAACCCAAACCATTCCATGATTCTGTGATATTGCATTAACCATTGAACTTCTCTATTTTTTACTAAGTCAAGGAAAAAATGTTGGTCTAATTTGCCAAATTCCAGGGGGGGGAAAAAAAAAGTGTTCTTACAGAAGAAGGACTTTGTGTAGCCACAAAATTTCCTTTTTAACACACCCTGATGAAGGGAAGGGGAAAGGGAGACAAATCTTCTGGAGTGTGACTGCCTTTTGTTAAAGAGTTGAAAGGCAAATGCTGGAGCAGGAGTAGTCTGAAATGCAGTCTGTAAATTGTGTATTGATTTTCATCTCAGAGCAGCTTTTAATCTCAGTCACAACGAGCAGCTTTGATCTGCTCAAAGACCTGGCCTACAATTTGCGTGGTTTTGCTTATCTTTGCAATTCTGCCTCTGGATTGAGGAGTAAATCTGGGAAAAGATGGCACTTGTGTGTCTTTAAAAACAAAAATAACACATATTTTTCACCCAAATACTGGAATTTCAAGGCTTTTCCCCCTCAGCTTGCTGTGCCTGTTCAGTGCAGCCCAGCACTGGGATCGGCCCTGCCTCTGGCTGAGCAGAATTTCCTTGGAGCAGCTGGAGCTCTCCTGACACAACACACACACAGCAGAGCCCATGGCAGTGACATTTTCCAGGGCTTCCATTCCTTGCATGATAATTTGAGATAAAAGGAGTCCCATAGGTTCCTGAGCTGCTACTTGTTTAGCTGGTTTTCTTAGTGCTGAGCTTCTATCCCAATTTTTGAGCCCAAGCCAGTTTTCCTGTGGTTCATTTGTTATCTGTTACATAAAGCAGAAGTTCAGCATCTCTTACAATTATTTTCCTATGGATATTGTTTCTCCTTTCTTCAGCTGGGGAAGGGTTTTTGATTTTTGCTTCCTTCCCAAGTTTCCAACTATAATTAGAAGTTCTTTTTCAAACTTTACTACAGCAGGCTCAGGAAACTACAGCTGGTCCTTAGTGGTCCCAGCTGAGTATCTCAACAGGTGCTGCAGTAGTTGTAATTTGCACTTTTGCTGTGCCTGTCAGGACATTGAAATTGAAACTGGTGCTCATGAAATGTCACAGGAGGATATTGCTGCCCAAGGACTTCTGCCATGGAGCTGCTTCCTTACAGGAACAGCAGAAGAAGAATGCAGGGAAAAAATAAATTCATGTATGCCCAGAAACTGGAAATCTCTGCCTGCCAGAACAGGCTGTGCTGGGGAGCTCTGGCCACTCTGCCCAAAACACAAAGAGGGAGCAAAAGGCTCATTAAGAATGATCCAAGGGCAGCTGTGGGGTGCTGGAGGCAGCTGTGGCTGCTGCCACCACAGCCCTGACGGTGTCACCTGTGCCTCTGCTGCTGGCAGATGTCTGGGTGAAGTCCCTTGAGGTGATGCTGACACATTTCAGCACTGCCCCACTGCACCCCCAGCTCGGGCAGGAGCTGCTGGAGAGATCCAGAGGAGGCTCCAGGATGGGCAGAGGGATGGAGCAGAGCTGGGATTGCTCACCTGGACAGCAGAAGCTCTGGGGT
>JAWMQZ010000072.1:13189434-13210836 GCA_035584835.1 Tangara arthus
TGTCTCCCTGCTCTGTGCACAGAGCTCACCATCCCATAATGTGAAGCTCAGACCCACACACTAAAGCAGCACAGAATCTGAAAAATAGAAAAGCTGAAACCTGAGGCATCACCTCAGTGCCTGTCCCTCGGTGGCTGTCCCTTCCTCTGTGCCCACACAGGTTCAGAACCCGGTCACACCTGCTCGGGCAGTTCCTACAAACCCAGAGGTTGTTTGCACAAGGTCTGCCCCAATCACTGACCTCACCCTCCTGTGACAGGCCCTGAGCTGATCCTGTGACACTCTCTGTACAGGAATTATAAGAATTTTGCAGGAAAAAGGGTTATTTTTGCTGTGAGAATTAGTAAGGAATAATCCTTCATCCTCCTCCAGGCCAGGTAACCAAAGGCATCTTCCTGCTTTAAAGCCTGAGACCTCAAACAATTAATTAATTAATTTCAAGGACATTAATGCAAGCTTGAAATATTTTAGGCAGTGTATAGCATGAATATTCACACTGCCCTTTTCCTAAATAATGCATTATATAAAACATTTTAAAGTCCCTATTATGCTGCAATAAAAAGACTGAATGTTCCTCCAAAGATTAATATATTTGCCTGTTTTAAAATTATAAATCCTAAATTGCTTGTTCATGACTTGGAAAGTCAGATATTTCTGGGATTTAGGTTTCAGTTTAGTGGAGATTTTAGAAGGAAAGTTGTGGTTTAATTCGGAATCAGGTGGATTGCCTTGGCTTCTATTTTGCTGCTTGTGTGAAAGAAACTCTGAGGAGAGCTGAGAAGTCACTCAGGGAAAAAACCCACAATTTATCCAGAGCTAAGAGGGAATATTTTCCTTTAATCCCGCGTGTGTGATGATGGAATAATGTCTTTGATAAAGCAAATATCCGCAGCAAACACTCACCTGCACCTGCTGTTGTGCACAAGGGCTCCAAGGCAGAGAAGGGCCCTGGGGGACAACCTGGCCCGAAGGCAGCAGCAGAATCCCCCTCCAAAGGAGCCAAGAAAAAGAAGGCAGAGAGCCCCAAGCTGGGCCACGGCACCTTTAGCAAACTCTTTAGGCACAAGGTTGGTACGGAGCTCCAGGAGCAGCAGGACCCTGAGAAATCACAGCTGGCTCCTGGCACACAGAGAGAGGATTCTTTGCCAACATCTGGGCAGATGTGCAGAGCTCTGGAGGTCCCTGGGGGAGCAGTTCTGTGCTTGGGGGTGTGGGAACCATCCTGAGCTGCACCTTCCTCTCGTTGGGCCCTCTGTGAGCTCAGGGTTCTGGAGCAATTCCTGGAGCAATAATTCCTGCCAGTTACTAACACGGACTAAACCCCCCTGGCCACTAAAACCCAAAATCAGAGGTGCTGACAAACAATGAGTTGTGTAGAGGTGACCAAAGCCTGAAACCAGAGAGGTTTGGGAGCTCAGCCCAGCCCCAGGCCAGGTTTTATGTCATTAATGTGCACCACAACTTGGCTGAAATTGGCATTTTGGGGCATCTGATACAGCACGGAGGAGGCTAGAACATGGGATTTCCTGCAGAAATAGGGATTTCTCCTTACAAGCAAGAACACTAATTTATTTTAGTTCTGATTTAGTTTGGAGAAGAAAAAAAAATCTAGGTTTGACAGGTACTTTAAAGGGCTTAAAATGCACAGTCAAGCAAATGGCTGATTCAGAGGACATAAGCTTTTATGTTAAAAACCAGGAATTGCCAAAAACTTTTGGTCTCAAGCTCTATATTTAAAGATTTCTGCACTCTCTGAAGATAATCATGGCAGGCAAGCAGAGAATTGCAGCTTTTTAGCCCAGAGAATGCAGAAGCAGGGACCCTTCCAGTGGGGGAGGAACCTAATTAATATTTAATTCTCCCTCCAGACACCCACGTGGAATTTCTGGTGAGTAGGGGGCTTTATAACCAAGGGCATAGGCTTTAATCTTTAATACAATCTTTAATACATTTTAAAACCAAAAATGTTCTTTCCACTATCTCATTTTTGAGGGAAAAAAAAGTCATCTGCATATTACTGAAGGAATAATAGTATTCCAAATGAATTCATGTGTGCAGTTCTTCCCAAAACCTTAAATTTGGTATCTCAGCTTCATTTCTTAATACAATTAAAATATTAATTACTTGTTCATAATGAATTAAAGTTTCCTGGTAGAAACCGAACCTGACTGGCATTTTTTAAGATTCCATTCCAATAATTAATCTTGCAATAAATTGTAGTGAGAAAATTGCCTGGAATATTTAATGGAAGTTGAAAGAGTTTGTGAGTTAACAGAAACATTGTTTTTCAGGCTCCTGTGTTACAAAATCCTAACACTAAAGCAGCTTGTGATGCTCTTCCCACCCATGTTTGCCCTTCATTCCATGCTCATTTTGCATATAACTGTGCTGATTTATGGAATTTTCCCTTGGAAGAGAAGGGTGAATCCCTCACTTGCAGCACTAAGCCAGCCCGTGGCATCCTCACCCTTGTTCTCACCTCCTGTTCTGGATGTTGTTTGTCAGAGCTGACCACAGAAAAAGTTCTTGGCTCCTGCAGAATACCTGCCCTGCAAAATGTCTCACCTGCCTTGCAAAATATCTCACCTGTTCTGTGGAGAACTTCCCAAAGTCTGCCCAGGCTGCTGGAGCTTGGCCAGATGGGTTGGGTGGGTTTTTGTACAGCTCAGGTCATTCTTCAGTCTGAGGGGTAAGAGATGCAGCCAACATCCCTGGCCAAGGAGGAATGTAACTGGCTCCTCCTGGCTTTGTGTATCCTGATGAAATCAGGAGCCCCATCACCGAATGGTTGTGCTAAAGGAAATCCCACCTCATGCCCAAAAATATGAGAGGCTGGGTGGGACCAACCTCCAGCCCCTGCAGAGCTGCTCTTTGCAGAGCTCCTGCCGGAGTTCCAGGGCTGTTCTGTGCCCTGAGTTTTTTCCAGGGCTGTTCCTTGCCGTGCCCTGGCTTTCCAGCACTTCGTGTGCTGCCTGTGTTGGATTCCAGGCATCCGAGCCTCCTGCTGGAAGGTGATGGGAGCACATCTCTGATGATGGTGTGGGATTTCCACGGAAAACACCCAGCTCTGTGTCCCTGAGCACTGGAAGCTGCAGACACAGAAAAATCTGTTAATACTTTAAATTCTCTGTAGTGATTTACCTGAACTGAATGGGAGTGTGAATATGGGAATACATTTATAAATATACATATTTTTAAAGAACAAATTGAGAACCACAAGCACAAGGAGTGCAGCCCCAGGCTGGTGCAGGTACAAGGATGGGACCTGGCATTCCCTCCAGCAGCCTCCACTCTCCCAGGGATCAGTTTCCATGGCTGCAGGAGCCAGGACTTGCACACACATTCACTAAAAATAAAATAATTGGTGACACAGACAATTGCTGGCCTGTGGAACTGCAGTGCTGCCGTTGCCTCAGACAGACTCATCTTTGTGTTTTGTTTCCCTGCAGGCTGCGAAAGAAACCCAGCAGACAACCAACACCAAAGTGAGTAGGAGGGGTTGAATTATCTGTGCAATGCAGGAAAAGGGGAATTCTTACTGGCATGTTCGGTCTTTAAGTGTTTTAATTTCTTTATCTGTGTTCTGGCTTCGCTGTGTCTTTGCTGTGTCAAGCAGGGATGGAAGGGCAGGGGAGAACGGGGAGCGGCGGTGCTCACCTGCCCAGGTGATGGCTGAGCGTGCTGCAGTTGTTGCTCACGATCTCCATGTCCTCTCGTTCCCAGAGCCCTGAGCAGCCTCCTGTGAGCTGTGTAAAAGCAGACAGAAATGTGCCTCCCTGCCAAGAGGCACTGCCCAAGCAGAACCCGAAAGCGCCGGAGGCCGCGGCGCCTCCGCAGGGCGTGAGCACAGAGCCCCCCCGCGAGGGCACCAAGGACAAGGGCTCAGCCACCCCTCTGCCCCTCAGCAAGCTCTTCTGGAAAAAGGTACTGGGGCTGCAGGTCGTTGCTGCCAAACCCACCACGGGCAGCAGCTCCCGCCTGTTCAACAGCAGGGACGTGAATTTATCCGTGTTAGTTCTCTTGTTTTATGGAATCAAGAATGTTATTCTCTCTCAATTCAATGCTTCTGTTAAATATCTCCCAGAGATCACAAAGTTCTTTACTAAAATTCATCATTAATAGAGATAAAGCTCTAAAACCTCGTTTCATTTCTTTGCTATAAATGTCTGAAAAGCTGGGATCAGGGGGGGTCTATTCTTACTCAGCAGAAAATGTTCTGTGACAGAGCAGATCAGGCTTTAATTTGGGGTCTCAATTGCTTAGGAAGACACATTGTTCCTCAGGTTAAATCATGATTTTAACTAAATTTAGGACTAACTCTAAAACACAGTTCCCGTTTTCAGAATCTTTATGGTTTATAAGCTGAAGTTTATTCATTCTTCATTTCATTTCATAGAAGGGCTGTATGAAACTTTACTGAGTCACTGGATGTTAAATAACTGCTTTTCTGGGCTTCTGCTCAAGCTCAAATCCCAGAAATTTTCTGCTCCCAAACACCCAGATGCCCCTGAGTGGCTGCTGCTCCTGCAGCTTCTTTAGCTGAGTTTTCCCACTGGAGATGCAGTTTGGATATTTTATTTATGTTTAAAAAACCAAAGGTGTTTAGATATTTATAGAGTAAACATGCTTGAAAATAATCAAAGCTTCAAACATTTGCCACTTGGGACTGAATTTCCAGGGGAACTGAGGGAATCAGGTGCTTGGAATGAAAGGAAAACTGGGAAGAAGAGGGAGAGGGAGGTTTTTCTGCAGTTGTTATTGCTGCAGAAACCTCCTCCTCTGAGTGGTCTGGCTTATTTGAAAGCAGAGCTGGGAAGCAGGATGTGTGCTGAACATCAGGATGAAATAAGGGAAAGAAGGGGCCTTCTGGCAGGCTGCTGTGTAAAACAGCAATAAATCCTGCCTGAATTTAGTCATTTCTTAGTGAAGTATCAAGGATTAAAAAAAAAAAGGAAAGAGGAAAGATGTACAAAAAGAAAACAGGTTGGCCTCAAACACAGCTTGGTTTGAAGACTCTGTGGGGTGTTCTGCAGTGAATTTATCTTTTTCTGGCACATTTAATGCACTGTCCTTTTGCTAGGTCAGAGAATCCAAGCTCAGATAGGTGGAGAATTCAGAGTCAGGAGTAGGTTTGCTTTTTAAGTCACAAACAGCAACCACAACACTCAATAGATGCAGGATTCAGCTCCAGCTTCTCTTTCCAGGCACTCTCTTAAATATCCATCCTCTGATGAGCTTTCACTTCAAAGTGCAGCTAATGAAGTGCCTGTCAACACGTGGCAGTTAATGCTGCTGCTCTGCCTGCAGATGAATAAATATGGAAAGGGAAAATGAAAAATTCCTTATTCAGCTTCTCAGCTGGGAGCCACTTTGTATTTGCCCCATTTCCTGATCAGTCTTCACGAGAATTTTCAGAACTGTTACTCAAATATTTGCTGTGCCAGCATTTCTCTTTTTTTTTTTTTTTTCCAGAAGGAATACTAATAGGGAATTACAGTGGGCAATTTCCAATATTTGTGTTGGAAAGCTGCTTCCAAGGCCTCGTAGATATCTGATCAGGGCAGAGAAACATGATGCTTCACATTTATCTGATCAAAGCAGGCCAGGCCAGGGTGGAAGGTGATCAAGGCAGCATTATTTACACTGCTCTGGGACCTGTCTTTAAAAGCAGATGTGTTTGCTTTAAAAACTTGAATTTTAAGCAACTCTTGCCATGCAACTGCAGGAAAATCATGGTTTTTTTTGCTGATGTGCAAACAGCAAACTGGTTAATTACTGGGTGAAGCAGAACATGGAATCCCAGAATGGTTTGGGTTGGAGGGACCTTAAAGCCCATCCAGTGCCACCCCTGCCATGGCAGGGACACCTCCCACTGTCCCAGGGGGCTCCAAGCCCTGTCCAACCTTGGGCAATGTCCAACCCAGGGATCCAGGGGCAGCCACAGCTGCTCTGGGCGCCTGTGCCAGGGCTCAGCACCCTCACAGGGAGGAATTTCCTCTGTATATCCAACTTGAATTTCCCTTCTTTCAGTGTGAAGCCATTCCCCCTTGTCCTGCAGAAGAATTTCCTGAAGAAATGTGCAAAAATCCCTGATAGTTGAAACAACTCAATCCCTGAATAGCTGCCTAACCCTAATTTAACTGGGCATTGCTTTTAGGAGGTTGGCATTTGGTCCCAGGGTGCTTTTGTTGGTTGTGCCACCAATCCCAGTGCAGAGCCAGAGCTGCAGAGACAAAACTCCTTTGGGGTATAGCAGAGTGATCCCAACCTGCCCCCTCTAGAGAGATCCCAGGAGCTGAGCTCTGCCTTACTGAGCCACTGCTTCCACTCTGCTCTGAATCATTTCCTCCCAGCAAATAGATGGGGAATTGATGATATGGCTGTGTGAACAGGCAGAGATCCAGAGAAAAATTATTATAGATTGATTATCTCCAAACTGTTCATAAATATAAATTAAATCTACAATTCCATGGGGAAGTGGGATGTGCTGCAGCCATCTCAGGCAGCAGGGGATAAAGAATATTTATTCCCTCATCATTCTTCTCCCTGTTGCCCCACCCCCAAAATGTTGTTTCTTCCACAAAAGAGGAGTCAGGAACAAAGCAAAATCTCTCCTGCTGCTGTGGGGGTCCATGGTGAGTCCCCTTCCTGAATGTGGAGTTCCCTGCAACTTAAAAATATGTCAGAACTAAAAGGTGTGATGGAATGCTGAGTAAATATATTGGATGACTTCTGTATGAAGGACTAAATAAACTGGGATTTTATTTGCTCAGAAAGGGAGATGACACCAGCACACAGAAAAACTGCTGGAAAGGGGAACAGGAAATACCCTTGTTCACAATAAAAGTGGCAGAGTCCAAATAAAAGAATGTGGTGACAAATGAGAATAAACAAGTGACAGGACAGGGGGAATGGCTCCAAACTGGCACGGAGGAGGTTTGGATGGGATATTGGGAAGAATTGTTCCCTGGGAGGGAGATGAGGTCCTGACACAGATTCCCAGAGGAGCTGTGGCTGCCCCATTCCTGAAAGTGTCCAAGGCCAGGTTTCAACAGTTAATAATGTCCATAGTGTGTTTCAAATAATCTTAATTCTGCTTTTGAGTGCAAATTCCTGAGTATGATTTTTCTCATATTTACTGGATTTACTTGAGTCTCATCTCCTCAGGACAGCATTGCTGTGTGTAATTTCATTTTCATTATTTTTACGTTGTAATCAAAGCTAGGTTCTTGTGATTGGGAACCAGCAACTCAAAAAAGGTTATTTCTTTCATTTATATAAACTGCTGGGATTTTAACATTTATTTACGTCTTTTCATTTGACATCAATCAAATTCCTGGAGCAACACAAAGAGAACAGTGAAACTGAGGATGCTTTTATGCCCTGTTTGGTTGTAAAATTTTAAGAAATCCACCAACTCTTCATGGACTGAGTCAGAATGTTTCTTCCACTTTATTCCCAACCCCAGAACTCCTCGGAAGAAGCAGAGGCTGTGAGCAATGAGAAGGCAGAGGTGGCTCTGGAGGCCGTGGCTCCCGACAGGGACGAGAGCAAGGGCACAGAAAGCACCGAGGTGAAACCGCGAGGGCCGGAGAGCAAAACGCCCAAGGCAAACCTGAGGAAGTTCTTTAAGCTGGTAAGAGCAGCTTTGCCCTTCGGGAGCTCAGAGGGCTGGGGAGAGGCTGGGAAAACACTTTGCCTTTGTCTGGGAGGGTGTGGGGATGCTCAGGGATGAGGGATACTCGGGGATGAGGGGTGCTCAGGGATGCTCAGGGATGAGGGGTGCTCAGGGATGAGGGATGCTCAGGGATGCTCAGGGATGCGGGATGCTCAGGGATGAGGGATGCTCAGGGACACGCGGCTGGGACTTCTCCCCGCATCCCCCCGCGCATTCCCCGTCCTGCATCTCCCTCTCGCGGCTCCTCCCGGAACGTCCCAAGGACTCCGATGGCCCTTTCCCCGCCTAGGTGACCTTTCCCCCGCCGAGGTGGCCCAGGGAGCTCCAGGGGTCACAACACCGAGGATGCTCCACTTCACAAACCGCAGCATCCCCCGGTGGGAAGCTCCTGGAGGAGCCCACCTCCAACCCCTCTTCCAAATCCATCTCTGGCTGTCAGTCCTCCTGTGCTGTGTCCTGTCCTGCACTGGCTTTGGGGAGCTGTATTTTTGGTGGCACGACTGGTTTTGGCAGTTAATGTAGGTTAGGTAAACTGGCACGTGAAAGGAAAGGAGGCTGTCACTCCTGCTAAGGTCCATCAGGCGGGAAAGAGGAAAGGCAGAAAGTAGAATCAAATCCTGCTTCCAGGAGGAAAATTGTTCCCAAATCATCTGCAGTCACTGGGCTGCCCTGCTTCCCCACATAATCAAACTTAGACAATAAATAGCATTTAGAATTGAGAATAATCATGTTGTCACAGCTATTGATGAAAATGTAGCAGGTATTGGCTGTCCCCACCCTCCTCCATTTAAAAACATCCCAGCCAACCCTGCTCACTGCAGAAAACCTTGTGGGCAGCCTTGGCCAGCAGCAAGCCCAAGTGACCAGAGGCAAGGATAAGAGGTCAGCAGTGCTCTGGAAAGAAATCCTTGGGATTGTTTCCTCCTCGTCTTGCTGGCAGCAAGAGGGAGCTTTGTCTAGACCTCAAGGTCTTTACTCTGTTTTTGGTTAAAAATAATAATAGCAATAAAAATTCAAGGTGGATTAAAGAGGTTGTATAAAGCAGGGCTATTTTTATCTGGGTTTGAGGTGTTTATAGGGGAAAAGGTAACACTGCTGTTAGAGCAGGTTTTGTTTTTTTTCCTAGAGGCATTTGAGGACTTGCTAAAACACAAATGCAGAGCAGATCTTACCACAGCCCATCTTCATGCACTCTGGACGGGCTTTGTCCCCAGCACAGACCACACTGTGCTTCCTCCCCTGCCCCTCGTGCACAGATAAAGCTCCCGAGCACAAACCCGTGCCAGGCTCGGCAGTGGCACCTTCCAGGGACAGGGGTTTCCCACAAAAGCCATGAATTGTCATGGAGTGGTTTCATTTTCTCTCCTGCTGCTGCCATGCATTGATTTCTGTGGTTTTGTAGGAAAGTCAGGTTGCAGTAACCCCCTCTGTGGGACCAGGCTGGTGCTGCTGTGCTCCACGTTACAAACGTAGAGCTGCAGCAAACCACAATTCCGCCTGAGATAAATTTAGAACAAAAGTCACATCCTTTCATTGTTTTCATTGAACTTCTGCAATGAAAAATGACATTTAAATTTGGGCACTCTGAAATCCTGCAGTTTATTTCATGCTTTGCTGCTGAGCTCTGTGCATTCTGTGGTACCCAGGAGAACACACTGAACCCTCTGACACATTTTTAAACACAAATGCTCATTGCTGTTGTCCCTTTTGTAGCACTAATTGTAACTTAAGTTTAACCTAATTCTCACAAAGCTTGTCCTATTTACTCAGATTGGTCAAATGGGGGTTTCTCACCTCTAAATCTAGATGGAAATGGGTTTTTACCTTAAAAAGATATTTCAGAGTCAAGGTTTGCTCTGAGTGACCTTCCAGTGCTGCAGCCTCAGGCTCTGCCTGGATTGTCCTGGCTGGGAAGTGTGGGAAGCAAGGAGGATTGTTATTTAGAGGTTTAAGGACTGCAGGAATAAACTGGAAAGCAAAAATCAGGATTAAATGGATGCTGATGACAAAATATAGAAACATCCCTCTAAAGCTGAGTGGGCTTTAATTATTCACAGCACATGCACTTAGTAGGGTGGATAAATAGAGAGTAAGTCCCACTAGGACTTGTAGGACAGATTTGGCTCTGGAAAGCAAAGAAAAGCTCTTTCCTAGAAAATTCCAGCAGCAGGGCTGACAGCAGGTTCTTGTGTAGTGGCTGAAGTGATCCCTGCTCAGGCCTTGATGGGAAACCTGACCGGCAAGAGACAATCCCACAGAGCAGAACCAGCAAAACCCACCCTGGAGATGGGGACATTTCCAAAGTGGAGTTGCTGAGGTGCCTTCAAGCCTTGATTCCTGGGCGTTTCCATCTGAATGAAGGCCTCAAACAGGACCTTTGTTGTTTTAGCCAGGCAAGGGTGATGGAGGGACCCCCCGTTTGGAAGAGGGAGATGGTCCCAGCCCCAGACACCACGTAAGTGGACTTTGGATTTTTGGCCTGGGCTTCTTCATCCCCTGGTGATGGGTTCTTGTCACCTCCTTCCCCACAGCTCTGCCTCTTGAAATGTAAAGTCACTGAAAGGAAAGTGCTACACTCACTGAGCTTTGGATATTTACACATAACTTCTCTGTTTCTTTTATCTGTTCATAATATTAAACAAGATTTTAAAGAGTCAGCATCATATTTTTTTTTAAAAAAACTTTTTCCGGGTGTGTTCCTTTTCTTAAATAATCAGTGGGTTTGTGTTCAGTCTTCTTCCTCTCTCTTGCTGCTTTTTGACTTTCTGCAAGAACCTTGGCTCAGGCAGTGGAACTAAATACACACAGAATTATTTTTACTTTGTTGATTTACTTGTCTTCTGAGGAAAGAATCATTTAGGTGGAAGCTCTACAAAAGAGAACTGAAAATGAGAATGAAAACTGTTCACTGCAATGTAACAAAAGCCATGAAAAGATTTGTTTCTTGTTCTGTTTTTGTTTCTTTCGTTCTGTGTTCATAAAATCTAAACCTGACCTTTGGGTGTGGTATTTTCACTCTGTTCTTCATGGCTTTCAAATGCTTTGTAAAAATCATATTTCCATTAGAAAGACAAATTCTATTAATTTGAGAGTCAAACCCTCATCTGCTGCAAGTGAAGATATTCCAAAGAATTCATCTCTCAGTAATGAGAACTAAAACAAGGTTCTGTCTATAGACAGTTTCCTTTAAGAGGAAAACTGAAGTTGCATTCAAAACTGTCATTTCAGAATTTCCTTTTTTAAATAACTGTAAAATTATATCTCTCTTCCTATTTTCACAATGTCTGATGACACCAAGGTTAATTTTCATGAATTATGTCTCTAAAAGCATCCTAAATATAGAAGAGCCTTGTCTTGTGACACTTAATCCTTATTTCATACAAGAGCTTTGTGAAGTGATCTGAGTAAGACACCAAAACTTTCAGCCCTGGATCTATTTTATTATTTTAATGATCAGCCAGCTTCCTTCCAGTTTTGTAAATCAGTTTATTGTTCTTCCTCCTTCTCTCCCTTGCCCTGGTGTAAAGTAGAACAATTTTATTCCTCAGAGGAGCCCAAGGAAAACTGGATCTGCTGCTGACTTCTTCCTTTTTTGGGGATTTCTTTGAAAGGATTTCCTTAAATTATGCCGTAGTGTCTCTGGAATGCTGTGATTCTTCTCCCCTTCCCATCCCTGCCTCTCTGCACCCTCCAGAAATTTCAGCACTGCTCCAAAACCACAGAAATCCTGGGCTTAAAAATCAGCCTTGGCCCATGGTCTCCTGTAAGATAATGGAGAAAATGCTGTCCATTTTTCTTTTTTTATTTCAGTGGCACTGCTAATGTTGAGGGAGGCAAAGCAAACTGCCAGCAGCAGCTCCCCTTTGGAATAAGGAGCATTAACATCTTTCATTATTCATTGGCCTCACACCACATTTCCTGAGCTGCTCCCATCAATATCAAATCTGCCAATTTCCTGCCTTTCAAGGTTAATATGAAACACCTCAAAGAGATTATCTGATAGGGTTTGAGTTGGGTATTTTTTGCCTGGAAAATGTATTATGAATATTTTTTAAGAAGTGTTTAGTCTGCCTGACATCAAAGGCCCCACCTGCTCTCAGCCATGGGGACGGTTCTGCTTTGGCTGCAGCGCTCTCAGGCACGTGTGGGGAGGAAAACTCTGCTTTTACACCCACAGAGCAAAGCCACAGATTGCACAGAGTGTTTCTGAGGCTTCCAGGCTCCTCTGGCCCCTCTGAACTCGGCTGTGTCTGGGCTCAGTCCAGAGCTGTGCTTGTTGCCGCAGTGAAGGTGAATATTTGCAATTTCACCTGAGAATTGTGTCAGAGGTGAGCTGAGGCCAGTTCCAGTGAGAAGGGTCTTGGGAAGCAACTGCTCAGAGCTCCCAGAGTTAACTGAGCCAGAGACACTTTCAATTTGCTTTGTGCTGGGAGAGCTCCTACATCCCTGGGTCCTGCAGTGTCACTTCCCAGGTGAGGTGGCACAGGTGGGCTGTGAGCTCTGCTCTCCTCTGACCCCTCTGAACCTGCTTTAAACATTTATAAATCTGCTGATCCCCCCCTTCACGTTCTCCTGCACAAAGACAAGCTGCTGACTGGAGTTTTTAAATCTAAGAGCAGAGCGATCCAGGTGTGAGGAAATATCTACCACATACATCTCTGGAAAAAGAAATCATTCCAAAAGTTTTGTGGAGGAGTTGAGTCTCCTGGTCGAGCCTGACTGTATTAAATGGATGCTGTGATTTAAACATGGAACTTTTTAAAGATTGGGTAGCGAGAAAAGCTGAATTGAGTGAAAAAGGCAAAGCAGCAGGATTGTTATCCCCTCTCATTCTTGTTTCCCCAGAATTAGACAGGCTTGAATGTTTTTTATTTTTAAATACAAGAGGTGCATTTGCATTCTGTTTCTCTAAAGTTTCTGCTTTCAGGGTTTTCTCTGAAATCACGATATCTAAAAATGTTTTTGTTTTGAATGAAAGCTAAGCCTGGCATGTGAGCACATAACCCCAGGCCTTCAGAAGAACACCAAATATTTCAAGACTAATGGTAAAATTCCCAAAGCTGGAAAAATACACAACATTAAACTTGGGCCATGGCCTGAGGGCAGATGTGAGATTTCCAGCTTTTCAACATGGCAAATTTGTGCTGTTTTAATGATGGCAATAAATAAAGCCATATGGGTTTGGGGTTCTTTCTTACATTGAAAAAAAAATCCTATTTGCAAACAGATTTCCTGGCAAAACCACCCTCATTTACTGCTTCCCAAACAGTGACGATTTCATGGTCTGATCCTTTGTTTGCCAGATATGATTTTTCTAGTGTGAACTTCAAATATATCCTGAACTTCTCTGAGCTCCAGAATCTTCCTCTTTACTCTACACAGGTGCTTTGTGATTGTGGTTTTTTGGAAGATTTCCTGTCTCTTCTTTTGCACTTGTACATGACATTTTCTATGATATTCTGGCTTTCCACAGCCAACCCCTGTGTTGATAATTTTTGGGTGGAGTGTTGCTCATTCACAGGGAATTTGTTTTCATCCTTTGCTTTATGGGGTCTTTTGATTTTTGTCCTTTCTCAGATCTTTTCCTTGCACTTTTTGGGGTGCAAACTCTGGGGGTATTTCAGTGGGCAGTGACTCTCAGTGATGTTCCCTGCCTCCTCGAGCGGCCCCAGCAGACATTTCAGGGAAGTTGTGCCAGGCAGGGATGATTTGATCCCACAGTCTTTGCTCATGGAATTCCATCAGCTCCCTGGGAGCCCTTCCCTGAGCCAACACTGCAGGAGTTTGTCCCAACCTCTGGAAATGCAAACCTGCTGGGCAGCAGGATTCCTCCTGCCAGGTGGCCTTCCACTTTTTTAAGTTTTTTTTCCCCTAACATATTTATGGATGTCCTCCTGAACTCTTTCTGTTCCCCACTAAAAATAACCCCTGTTTGAAACCGCTGCAGACTTTGAACGCCACGGAGAAGCCTCTTGCCCCATCTGAGAGCGACCCCGGGGGCCCAAGGAGCAAAGAGGGCTCCAAAGACAAGAAGTCCACGCTGGAGCTGGGCAAGCAGAAGGGCAGGGAGCAGCCAGAGCCCCGGGAGCAGCCAGCAGCTGAACCTGACTCCATCCACAACGGCGGCGACGCCAAGGAGCCCTCCTACAAGAAGGCAGAGAAGAGGCAGTCCCTGGGAGGGTTTTTTAAAGGCCTTGTACGTTCATTTCTTTTCCTTTTTTTGCTGTTTTCCAGCTGCTTTAGGCACTCTGATCCATGTGGAATTGGTGCTTCAATTTCACCAGCAGGACTTGGGCTAAAGAACAGCAAGGTTTTGGGAAAGGGAGGAAAATTCAGGGCTTGGGGTACTGGTTGAGGCAGGGGTGGTTTGGTGGTCTGGTTGAGGCAGGGATGGTTTGGTGGTTGAGGCAGGGGTGGTTTGGTGGTTGAGGCAGGGATGGTTTGGTGGTTGAGGCAGGGATGGTTTGCTGGTCTGGTTGAGGCAGGGATGGTTTGGTGGTTGAGGCAGGGATGGTTTGGTGGTTGAGGCAGGGATGGTTTGCCCAGCAGGAGCTGGAATTGTTGGCCCAGCGCTGGATTTGGGGTTCATGCCTTGGCTATGGGGATGACTCAATGTTCCTACAAATTACAGGGAAGGTGGAGGTGGGGCTGGTTTAGCAGAGGAACCTGCTGGCCCCTGTGGGGGTGCAGCTGGGACATCCCTGCCAAAGAAAATCCCTACAAGTTCAAAATCAAGGGAGGTGATAAAAATCAAAATTCTTTCATGGAGTTTAACAAGAGACATACATTTAGAATTCTTCCAGAAAGGGAGCTCTGGAGGAAACACCTTCAAAATTCATGAAAGACACAGAGAGAGGCAGGAAAGGTGGCTCAGATTGAAAGGGCAAGAAAAGCTTTTAGATGAAGGGAGGAGATTGTGAGAGGTAAAAAGACCATTTGAGGAATAAAACAGAATCAGTGTAGAGGAAGTAGAGATGTTCTGTAGGATTTATTTTTTCAGTTTGCCTCAGTTTGGCTGAGCAGTCCCTTATCTTCTGCTGCAATTATAGAGAGGGCTCCTGTAGCTTCCCTCCCCCATTAACTCTAAAAAAAAAAAGAAATTTTTGACAACAGTAAAGTTGATTTGGTCACTTTATTGTGCCTCAAAGTGGCAGCAAACCACATAACAGTGAGGTCTGCATATGGGAAAACTCTCATGGAAAATTATTATGGAAAATTATTACTCCTCTTTGAATATCCTGAAGATTACCAAGCACTAAGAAACTCATCCTGCAATCTAAAAAAAATAATCTCCTCATCTCCTAGGTGATCAGAAGGTGTAATCGTTGATCTAAATGTATTAGATCACACACACCAACCAATGCCAGCATTGCCATTTCAAGATAACAGCTCGATTGTCTGGGCACAACTCAGCAGAGAAATTCAGCTTTTTGTTGATAAAATGGGAGCAGGAGATGTAGAAGAGGGGATCCAGCAGCTCCTGTTCTGGATTTTAACCCCACCCTCTCCTGGGTCTGAGTCCCCTGGGAATGGCACAGAGCAGGAGGATGCCACAGTGCAGGAATGCAGATTAAACACTGCAGCTCCAGCCTCTGCTCCCAGCTGGGCTAAAAACGCTGGAATTTTGGCTACAAGTGCTGAAATTTTGGCTACAACTGGAGCCATTGATGCAAGAAAACAGCATCAGTGCCTGGCTGCAGGGTTTGAGCACAGATAAGGTTGTTCCTGTGGTAAAAGGATTCATTTATAAGCTGTAGCAAATGTATTTAGGGAGTCTGAAAGATTAGATTAGCAAGGAAAAGAAAGGGGGAAAAAAAGATGAATAACATTGTTTCCTGAGCTGGAATAACTCACAGTCCAGTTGTCAGGAGTTGGGAGTGCTCAGCACGTGGAAAGTACTCGGATTTTTTCTGATCAGATTATGTGCTGCACTAACCCAGGCTTCTCCCAAGCAAAATCTGGGGGGAAAAATACTCCAGCCCCACGGTTTTGCTGTGTGTGCCCAAATGTTCCAAGCCATGAGCTGGTGGTACCTGAGCTCCTGAATCCCAGGGCAGAGCTGGAATTTGTCCCTTAAAAAAAAGCAGAACAAAGTTGTTTCTTTCACAAGAAAGAAGGGCTTGGAAATTCCAGTTCAGCAGGAATCATCAGCCAGTCTGATCTTCCTGCTTTAATCAGCAACCACCTTGAAAATGGGTGCAGCAGGAGACTGCGGTGAGCAAGTAAGTGACCTCTGCAGAATGGGTGCTAAATGAGGCAAAATGGGGATTATCTCCAAGGAGAATCCTCCTCTCCTGTCTCCTCCCTCCACCCTTTTATAGGAAGAAAGGCAAATTGTATCACTGTAGTCCCTGATCAGTTTAGAAGTGACTTCATCATGCTCAGACAGGAGCTGGAGCTGCCAGACCCCATTGCTCCTGTGATGTGGGAAATCTTCACCTGATGGGGAGGTTTTTAGGGTTTCTGGGTAAATTTGGAATGAAGAGCTCACCTAGTATTGGTTGATGGATGAAAAATGGATTTGTTGCTACCTGTAAATGGCCAAACCTTTCATTCTGCTCCAGAGCATCCTCCAAACTCAACACCAGGGGAAGCAGAAGCGAAGCCACTGCAGCCAGCACAGCTGCACAGGGCTACAATCAGCTTTAGATGGGATTTTTCAGTCCATTGTGATTTTTGGCTGCTCTTTTTCATACTGAGATCCTCCAAGGTGAAACGCTGAAAGAAGATCAGTGAGGTGGAGCCTTATCAGTGTAAAACCCTTGCTGGTTTTACTTCCCTGAAGGGGATGAGGAAGTCGAGACCTTTCACTCCCCATGTGTAACACAGAATCCTCCTGAAGTGGAGACTCAGGTTTCCAGGAAGGGACAATTCACACATTATTCTGCCTGGTTCCTATCCTAGGGAAAGCACAGAGGCACCTTTAGCTTTGTCACGCTGGATTTTCTGCTCAGCAAGGCATGATTTGGGTTACAGACAGCACTGACACCCCACAGTGGTAACAGTGACCTCAAACACTGGTTTTGGGTCCTTTTTGCTCAAGTTTTGGCAGCTTCAAGGCCAGCAAAATTAGGTCAAGCGCCTTAAACCAGAGCCAAGTTTTTATCAGTTAGTGAAAAATGTGGTTGGTATAGTTAGAGCTATACATTTCCTTCATCTAAGCTGGATTAGTGTCTTGGAGTGGTTCCAAACCCAGAATTATGTTTGCAGTGTAAAAAAAGCTTTATCACTCAAACATTGTCGAATACCTGTCATGCATAAAAGTATTTAATGTTCCTTTAACCTAGAGCAGAGCAGGGCTGGCTATAATACCCCATTCATCATGCCTGAAGGACTCTTAGCAGGGCTGCAGTGAAGCGTTCAGGGCAGGGAAACGTTACAGAAATTATGCCAAAACTCCAATCCTACAGACACACAGCAGCCTGGCTCTGGTGTGTGAGCCCAGGTCCTGACAACAATTGTTTCCATGCCAGTTGAGACAATTCTATTAAAATAACCCCCACATTTACCAGGAACTTTGTGTGGTTCTCATGATGCACATGGTGCTCATATATTGGTGCATGTTAAATGAAGAAAAGCAGGGAGATTAAATCAGTGGGAAACACCTGGCAGCAAAAGTCCAGGACACAATTCCAGACTTGACCATTCAGAAATACTTGGAGATGTTTCTAAAGGTGTCTCCCTTGTTCCACAGGGCTCCAAAAGGATGTCGGATGCAGAAGTGCAGACAGATCCCGTGTCCATCCTCCCTGCTGGGAAATCCAAGTAGTGCCCAGCCCTGGCTGCTGCAGGGAGGCTCAGCAGCTCTCTGGGAGCTCCAGGAATGACTCCTTTCCTTTCTGGCAGCAGCAATGACTCCTTTTCCCTCCCACGGCTGTCACAAACACCCGAGGCTGAAGCAAACACTGGGTACCACTGCAGGTTATCACTGGCAGGGTTTGTTTGTTCCTCACCTGTAGAAAGCAGCTCTACAGATCCCCATGAAATGTGTTTAAGGTAAGGTGCTGTGGATGGTTTGAGGCGTGCAGAGGGGAGGGTAAGGCAGGTAGGAGGGTGGCAGAGAATTCAGGAAATGGCAGAAAAAGCAAGCAGGTGACAGAGGAGGGCAGCGGGGCACGGGCAGGGAATCCTCCGCTTCAGAGAGCTTGAGAGCAGCCAGGAAAACACAAATCCCCCGGGGAAATGTCCTGCTGCAGGGTAACAACAGCCGAGTCACTTCTGGGGGGGTTTGGACAGAGCTGGAATTGGAGCTGAGCCCTTCAGCCTGGCAGAGCCCGTGGTGATCGAGTCCTGCTTCCTGCTGGTTATTAATGTAAATTAAAACGCTAAAATGCAAAGGCTTGGCGGGACTGGGGCAGCTCCTGTCTCGGCCGGGCGGGGTGGGATAACAAATTAAAAGCTATTTAAGGTTCTAATAGGACGCAAGAGGGCAGCCACGTCCCCTAACGCCGGGCTGTGCCTGCCGGCCCGGAATTAATGTTCCTTAGATCATAGGAAACTTAGCTGTTCATCCTGATGTTTGTTTATATCCATACTTGTAATTAATCCTAATAAAAAACCAAAATCAAAGCTGCCCAGGCAGCTCTCTGCTTCACAAGACTCCTGTAATAACTGTAGTTAATAAATTTTACAGAAAATTAAGATTTCTGTTCGTTCAATCCTAGCCTGTACAGGGAGCCAGGGGCCTGACGTTTTAATCCACACTGATTTTAATGATGCAATACTGTATATTTTGACATCCTTATCTTTAAATAAACTAATACTTATCATTTGAAACAAAAAAACAGTTGGTGTTTCAATTTCCAAACCAAGTTTGTTGTTTACATCCGCGTGCTCTGATGATTGACGTGACATTAAGGCATAAATCAGCACAGACAAACCTTGCCTGTGGAGAGAACAGTTGTTCTCTCTTTATTTGAGTGAAGATTACACCTGGAAAGCAGGGGAGAATTCTGTCAATTCTGCACAATTGTGTTTCTAACTAATCAGAGAGGACAGAGGTGCAAAGCCCCTGCAGTTCAGTGGGATTTTGGCTCTGGGTTCTGCAAACCTGCAGGTTTGGGGTGCCCGGCCCAACCTTGCAGCTGGTTCTGTACAGAGAGAGCACAGACCAAGGGTTCTGCAGTTATAAAGGCTCTTTCTGCTCCCTCCTTGGCACTTTGATGATAAAAAGGGATATCAGTCCTCTGGTTCTGGTTGATTCCTCTCCTGGTTCTGTTGGATTCCTCCTCTGGTTCTGTTGGATTCCTCCTCTGGTTCTGGTTGATTCTTCTCTGGTTCTGTGATTCCTCCTCTGGTTCTGGTTGATTCCTCCCCTGGTTCTGTGATTCCTCCTCTGGTTCTGTTGGATTCCTCCTCTGGTTCTGGTTGATTCCTCCCCTGGTTCTTTTGATTCCTCCTCTGGTTCTGTTTGATTCCTCCCTGTTTCTGTTTGATTCCTCCTGTGGTTCTGTTGTATTCCTCCCCTGGTTCTGTGATTCTTACTCTGGTTCTGGTTGATTCCTCCTCTGGTTCTGATTGATTCCTCCCCTGGTTCTGTGATTCCTCCTCTGGTTCTGGTTGATTCCTCCGCTGGTTCTGTTGTATTCCTCCACTGGTTCTGTGATTCCTCCTCTGGTTCTGTTGGATTCCTCCTCTGGTTCTGGTTGATTCCTCCCCTGGTTCTATGATTCCTCCTGTGGTTCTGTTGGATTCCTCCTGTGGTTCTGTTGGATTCCTCCTGTGGTTCTGTTGTATTCCTCCTCTGGTTCTGGTTGATTCCTCCTCTGGTTCTGATTGATTCCTCCCTGGTTCTGTTTGATTCCTCCTGTGGTTCTGTTGTATTCCTCCGCTGGTTCTGTGATTCCTCCTCTGGTTCTGATTGATTCCTCCTCTGGTTCTTTTGATTCCTCCTGTGGTTCTGTTGGATTCCTCCTCTGGTTTTGATTCCTCTCTGGTTCTGTTGGATCCCTCCTGCCAGCAGCAGCTTTGCAGCAGCCCCTCATCCTGCCCATACTGCAGCCACACGTGGAAGAAGAGGAAGAAAGGTCTTAGGAGAAGCATCCCCAGCTCGGGGAGTTTCCGCATTCCGCACGGATATAAGGAACATTAAATGCAGCTTTCATGTCCAGGAAAGCTTAAGGAGTCATTTGGAAATCAAAGCTTTGGAAGGGTTGCAGCCCAGGACAAAGGAAAAGAGCAGCCAAGGCCGTACATTGCATTTGGAGCCCGTTGTCAACACACAGGCTCTGGTTTGATGCTGTGGAGCACAACTGGGGCACATTGCACTGATCGAGGGTCTCAGGGTGTGTTTCATGGGGCATTTTGGAAGGGTCTTAAGCATCTGATAAATATAAAAGGGAATGGATCAAAACTGCAGGTTTTGGTGCAAGAAATGCTGGCTTACAGCACACAGGGCTTTATTTGCCCCTCAGGAGGAGCAGTTCCCTGTGGGGTTCTCAGTGTCCATCCCAGGAGCTGAGCTCAGCTCCCACCCTGCATTCCCAGGAGGGCTGAGAGTACCTAGAAAGCACCAACTCCTCCCTGCTGACCGTGCCAGACCCATCCACCCTCAGAGCAGGGAATCTCACCAGGATCCTGCCTTTGGAAGTTTAAGGTCTTTCATTTTAGGAGCTGAGTCTGCTCACACTGAGCCAGGCCCTGATTCAGGGTTTGTGTTTCACAGCTCTGCACCCACAACATGTTGTAAGAGCCCCTGGATACCTTTTGGGATATAAATGTTCACAGCTGGCTTTAAAACCACTCATGCAGCAAAACCCATGGTTTTCTGCATGGAAGGATGGTGTGGCAGGAGATAAACACAGAGGGGTCTGGCTGTGGGACTGAGCCCATGGCAGGCTGGAGGTGGAATGGCTCTGGATTCTGTGCAGTCACACAGTCTGAGAATATCAGTGAAAAATCTGGATTTGTTATAGACTCCACCTCTTCTGGATAACACACCCTGGGCTTTACTGGCAATTTCAGCAGCTCAGCAGTTCTGAGAACACAAAAACAGGAAATTCTGCAGCAGCCCTGATGAGGCTGAAGATGCTTACGAATTCCTTAAAGAAGTGTCATTTTCTGGAAACAAATTATCAAAAGCCTCGAAGAAGAATAAACCTCTTATCAGCACTCTTTGCTTTGACTTCATCATTTCCTATTGAATCTGTCACCTGCTGGAGGGCAGAGGAAAGAACCTCCAGCACAGGAAGCACCAGAGATTGGACTTTAAACCGGAAAGGGACAGAGTCCAAATTCCTCCTTTATCACATCCCAGAGTGAGTGAGCAGGTGATGCAGAGCCAGCAGTGCCCCTTCACCTGCCTTTGCACACAGCAAGGGCCTTCATTCTGATCACAGACCTTTATTCTGATCACAGTCCCTTATTCTGGTCACAGTCCCTTATTCTGGTCATAGTCCCTTATTCTGGTCATAGTCCTTCATTCTGATCACAATCCTTCATTCTGATCACAATCCTTCATTCTGATCACAGTCCCTTATTCTGATCACAATCCTTCATTCTGATCACAGACCTTCATTCTGATCACAATCCTTTATTCTGATCACAATCCCTTATTCTGATCACAATCCTTCATTCTGATCACAATCCCTTATTCTGATCACAATCCTTTATCCTGATCACAATCCCTTATTCTGATCACAATCCTTTATTCTGATCACAGTCCCTTATTCTGATCACAGTCCTTCATTCTGATCACAATCCATCACTCTGATCACAATCCATCA
>JAWMQZ010000072.1:13210962-13248967 GCA_035584835.1 Tangara arthus
CAGACCTTCATTCTGATCACAATCCCTTATTCTGATAACAGACCTTCATTCTGATCACGACCTTTATTCTGATCACAATCCTTCATTCTGATCACAGACCTTCATTCTGATCACAATCCTTTATTCTGATCACAGTCCTTCATTCTGATCACAGACCTTCATTCTGATCACAACCTTTCATTCTGATCACAATCCTTCATTCTGGTCACAGGGCACAGGGGTGATAAGGACAGACCCTCACCGATGGCATCTAACCCACAGTTAGACTTTTGCAGACTCATCTTTGTGCACCAGTTCCAGGGATGTTTGTGATGACTTCATTGGAGTTGTTTGGAGAACAGAAGGGAAGTGGGGATTAAGCTGCAGAGGTTTCACTTTTTTTTGCTGTCAGCAGTTTCGAGTCCATTGGAGAAATGGATTCTGAGCTGGAACTGGCTGAAATTTTATTACTTTGGTAAATGAATCTGAAGTAGCCCAGAATGTTGGGACGCCATCATCACAGGAAGATTTTCTCTCTGCAGCTTTTGAGCCCTGGCAGTGGCTGCCATGAGTGAAAGAAAATAATTGCTTGTGAAAAATTTGCTTGTAAAATTGAGCTGAAGCAATCCTTTTTTCCTGTTTTTAAAATTTTAATTTTTTTTTTTTTGTTAACCACTACTTCACATACTGAAAAGCCACATCATTATCAAATGTCCTGTTCAGGAACCCTTAATCAAATTCAGTAATCAGGGCTAGATAACTTTATTACTCCCTGTTTATTGCCACAAAATGTTCTATCAACATTCACAGCCCCAGCCATGGAGCAGAACCAGTCTTAGACATTATAGAAAAAATTCTTTTTACCCCAAGAACCCAGGTTCTGGGGCACACCAGAAGGATTTTGGCGCTTCCAGCAGTGAGTGGAGCAGCCCTGCCACAGACACAACCACACTGATTTCATTCCAGTGACACTAAATCCATGCAAAGGCTTTTACTGCCATTGTGACTACACTCAAAAATAATTTTTTGGCTCTCTTCTTCCACTTTGTTGCCTCCACACAGTCCTACCTCAGTAAAACTGCCGAGTAAAAATCAGATTTTTCTGAGGGGGTGTACAGGTGCTGTGGGGCACAGAAAGGGTTAAGGGCTGCACTGGGGTCAGCCCAGCTGGGTTCATTTGGGAGGTGATGAGAAGGTTTTAATCCCTGAAAGGGATGGGCAAGGGAGGAGAGCTGCAGGAGCTGCAGGAGGAAGGGCTGGCTGTTCCCAGGAGCAGGTAAGAGCTGTGCCCAGCCAGTCTGGGGTGGGTTTGTGGGTTTTGGTGCTTTTCCAGTTTTTTTGTGGCTTCCCAAGGAGGCAGCAGTGCTTGATAAGGTTTTATGGTTCCAGCTTTTTGTGGAGTGGTTCTCCTGGAGTTTGGGCTGATTCCTCTGGAGTTTGTGGGGTTGTTGTCCTGTGATTTGGGGCGGTTCCCTCACAGTTTTTGGGGTGATTCCCCTGGGTTGATTCTTCCATGGTTTGTGGGGTGATTCCCATGGATTGTTGGGGTGGTTTCCCCGTGGTTTGGGCTGATTCTCCTGGAGTTTGTGGGGTGGCTCCCCTGGACTGATTCCCTGTGATTTGTGGGATGGTTCCCCCATGGTTCGGGCTGATTTCCCTGGACTGATTCCCCCATGGTTTGTGGGGTGGTTCCCCTGGTTTTTGTGGGGTGGTTTCCCCCGGGTTTGTGGGGTGATTCTCCTGGATTGATTCCCTGTGGTTTGTGGGGTGGCTCCCCCATAGTTTGGTGTGGTTCCCCTGGATTTTATGGGGTGGTTTCTCTGTGGTTTGTGGGACGGTTCCCCTGGATTTTATGGGGTGGTTTCTCTGTGGTTTGTGGGGTGGCTCCCCTGGCAGTGCTGTGCAGCTCCCTGGCTCCATCCCCACCAAACCCCACTGTTTGGGAGGTGCTGCCCACCTGCAGCCCAGCACATCCCTCTGCTCTCCCACCTTTTTGCTGGAAGCCAAAATGTGGCCTTGGCCACCTCATTCAACCCTGAGAGCATAAATAACTCTGACCTCCTTAAATACCTATTTAAAGGTGAATGGCAATGCTAAAATGTGAATTTAGTGGTGCCTGGAAGTACAGGGGAACATTTATCACAGAAATAACAAGTTTTTAAAGTTGCCTTTTGCTGTAAAAGGTGCTGGGAAGGAGGGGATGTGACACTAAAACCTCTGAGAGACCCAAACAGGGCTGGTATTGAGAGGTTTGATGTGAAAAAATGATGGATTTTGGTGCACCAGCATCAGAGAAGCTTTCTAGGTGAAGGAAATTGTGAAATGCTCTTCCTTGGGTTAATCTTGGTGGGGGATTTTTTCTGTTTTCTTAATTCTCAACAAACAAAATTCTCAACATCACGTAAGTTTGTAATTTGATTAGTGCAAGGAGATTAAGAAATGGTGTAAAAGGAACCTGAATTGCAGCATCAGAAAAGCTTTCTTGGTGAAAGAAATTGTGAAATACTCTTCCTTGGGTTAACCTTGGTGGGAAATCGTGTCTGTTGTATTCATTCTCAACAACAACAAAAAAATTCTCAGCATCTCTTAAGTTTGTAACTGCCTTGATTAGTGCAGGGAGATTGGGGAATGGTGTGAAAGGAACCTGAATTCTGCCTTTGGAGCACTCCGGGGCTGTGGCAAGGTGAGGGTTAAGGGAAATCTCCTTTTTCCCTGGTCCTGTGTGTCAGTCACAGAGCTGACCTGCGGTGATGTAACATAATATGGACACGAGGCTTTTACCAAATGTCACTTTGAAACAAAGCATGTGCTTTTAGGGAAAGTTGTTTGTTTTAACTGAGCCCAAAATGAAGCATTCATCATCTTGTCTCCCGTACAGCACATTGTTCTAGCTTGGAAAAAAAACTGAAACCAAACCATATGCTGAAAGGAGAATAATTCAGAAAAATGTCCTCGCTTTCCATCCAGTCTGTGCCTCGTTTTCTGAGCTTCAAGGGGAGCAAAAATGTGATTGCTGTAGACAGGGTAAAGATGGGAGTTGCTATTCCCAGTCCTTTACACAGAGTAGGTGCTTTCAAGAACTTGGAAACAAACATTGCACTAAAATTACTGCTGGCTCCTGGCAGAATTGCTTGTAAATGTCTGCACTGGAGGCTGGAAATAGAATTTGGGGGTTTGCAGAACGTGTTCCTCAGGCTTGTTGTTCACAGATGTAGCTTTGTTCTTATGGGCACACGGCTGCCAAGAATTCCCTAAGCAACTACTGATTATGCAGGCTTAAATTTGGGGGGTTCTGCTTGTAATTTCTCCAAGAACTGAAGATTTTATAAATGCTGATTCCTTGGCAGTGAGATGTTGCGGAGGTCACCCCAAATTGGCATTGTCAGCTCATTTGCAACTTCTCCTTTACCTTGAATTTACTCCTAATTGACTCTTCATAAGATTGTACTGTTAGTTCCTATAAAAGGTGAAAAATATGATGATAGTTCGGAAGTGGACGTGGAAGTTTGGGCCAAATCACCGTTTCTGTGGAGTATTGTCTATTTTTAATTTATTGTTGGATTCCACATATCAACCACATTTATCTGAGTATTCTCTATATCTGACTTCTTAACACATTTAGTTGATCTCTGCCCAGCCAGCACGAGAACACAAAGTACTCCTGAAAGATCTCAACTTGCAATCTGAGATAGTTAAAACTCACGTAGCAGCCTAGTTGTTATCGCCAACAGCCATCTCAGATATTTAAAGTGAGATTTTTATTCCAGCTGTTAGCCTGAATTTAGATTTTGCTGTTAAGTGTCGGTAGAAAAAAAAAATAAATTAAGTGTCAGTTTTTGCAAGTTAATGCAGTGTTGATTTCAAATCAGGCATCTCCAGGAGGAGAACGCTTTATTCTTCCCACATTTGTTGACACTCCTTGGGTGTCTTTGGGGTTTTTTACATTCAAGGCAGAGAAGCAGAGCAGCCACAGTAAGAGAGCTCCATCCACTGTTTAATTTCCCTTTTCCCAGTGTTTATTACACCTGAGCTGTTTCTGCACAAGGTTTGGGACCAGAGATTGCCCTCGGGTCAGAGACGGCCACACTTAGCCAAGACAGGCTTTTCTTTTTTGCCTTTTCTCTATTTTTCCTTGCTGCACATTTAACTTCCATCACCAGGAGCAGCCCTGAGCTGCTTCTGATTTAAAATCCAGCCCACAGGAGGCTGAGGCTGGGCCCAGGTGATGAGCAGTGGAAAGGTGAAGGTGCTGCCCTGCAAAAAGCTCAGGTGCCAGGAGGGAGGTGCCCACCCTGGGCTGGATGCTCACAAACTGCTGCAGAACCATCTGCAGGACCTGCTGAAATATTCAGGGTTGAGCAGAGCAAACAATGCTGGCTGGTGGAAATCAGGTTGCTGCTGTCATGTGTGTGCATGGCAGGGCAGCCCTGCCACAGACGGACACTGTTAAAGGCAGAAATCAAACACCAGCGTGTGCTCCGGGCACAAAGGGAGCCTGAGCTCTCTGCTGAGCAGGGCAGCTCCTGCATTCATCTTTATATCAGAGAGGTGAGCACGATTTGAAGCTTTTTCGGGCTGTTTCAGTGCTGGTTACCTGGAATTCTGTGTGATTCTCACAAATCCCAGTCTGAGAAATGCAAAAGATTTACCTGGAATTCTGTGCGACTCTCACAAATCCCAATCTGCGAAATGCAAAATATTTACCTGGAATTCCATGCGACTCTCACAAATCCCAATCTGAGAAATGCAAAATATTTACCCGCAATTCTGTGTGATTCCCACAAATTCCAATCTAAAAAATACAAAATATTTACCTGGAATTCTGTGTGATTATCACAAATCCCAATCTAAAAAATACAAAAGATTTACCTGGAATTCTGTGTGATTCTCACAAATCCCAGTCTGAGAAATGCAAAAGCTTTACCTGGAATTCTGTGTGATTCTCATTTCCAGTCTCACAAATACAAAATACAGTTGTCTCTTTTTTTTTTTTTTTTTTTCATGAAAAGGTCTAGAGCATGAGCCTGGGCTCACACAGAGTCTTGTCACCCTTTCAGGCAGGTTCAATGTGTGGCAGGATAATTTAGATGTCGAAAAGTGCCTTGCTTTTACTGTCATTAAATAGGTGTACCTGAGAATTCCTGAACTGGATTCAGCAGAATCCCAGAGTGCAGAACAGAACAGTGCTGCAAATGCTGATAAATACTGCAGCTCCTCCCTGAATTACCTGGGATGTGACAATTCTGGGCACAAACTCTCAAAAACATCACTGCTGTTATTACACACTTGGGAAATTATTCCCCTAGAATTATAGATATTTCTATCCACCAGTTTGTCAAACTTTGCTGCTTTATTTTATTTTTTTTATTCTTTATTTTTAATTTTTTTAAATTTTTTTTAAATTTTTTTCCTTGCCATAGCCCTGCTGTTGGCACTGCAGTTAATCCATGGTGATGTTAGTTTGGTTTAAGTTTTGTGAAGGCAGTTGAGCGCATCCTGTGGATTCCTGAGCTCAGTAAAATCTCAGAGCCCTACAATCCTGTTTGCCACAGAACTTCCCCATCCTGCAAACTCAATATCAGCAATAAAACCATGGATGCTGCTTTCCTAACGGGGCAGGGATGAGTTCCTCTGTGCAGAAATGCCTGCCTGAAGCAGATTTTCCGTGAATGTTCTGTCAGTGCGTGCACACACTCACCACCCGGCATTCCTGGGACTCGGGGATTAAGTTCCCATAAGCATGGATGAAATAATTCCTTCCAGGACCAGATTCATGTGCTAATGTCATTGTTACACAACTCAGCTTTAAAATAACGACATGAGGTGCTAAATAATCAAAAAGCTTTCTTCTTCCTTGCCTCCGCCGCTAATTTTTCCAACAAGAAACTGAAAATGTGATTTATTTTTTTTTAATGTAAAAAACCAGAGTGATATTCTGCTCTAACACAGACATGCCATCAAAAAGAGTTTTGTTATCTCCCTTCCCTGCCCCTGAACCAGAAGCAATTTCCTCGCCCTACCTGAACCTGCTCTCACATAGAAAAATGTTCTTTCACATGTTTTTTAATATGTTCTTTCACATGTTCTTTAATATGTTCTTTCACATGTTCTGTGACATGTCCCGAGCCTGGCAGCAGCAGCCCAGCCCTCACAGCCCTGCTGGGTTTTCCCAGCCCCTCGTTCCTGCCAGAGTTTCCTTTGAGTGCTGCCTCCCATCGCTTCCCTCCTCCCTCCCCCTGCTCAGCCCCATCTCTCTCTCTCCGATGCCAGTAGAGGGCACTTGGATTTAATTCCTTGCGCGGCTCAGGCTCTAAAACTGTTCAGCAGTAGCATTTACAGGTTTTTTGTTGGTTTTTTTTTTTTTCTCCTGAGAAACCCCAAACCAGCCCATAATCCCAGTTTAGGATCCCAAACCCCAAACCATCCCATAATCCCTGTTTAGGATCCCAGATCCCAAACAAACCCATAATCCCTGTTTAGTAACCCAAACCAGCCCATAATCCCCATTTAGGATCCCAAACAAACCCATAATCCCCGTTTAGGATCCCAAACCAGCCCATAATCCCAGTTTAGGATCACAGATCCCAAACCAGCCCATAATCCCAGTTTAGGATCACAGATCCCAAACCAGCCCATAATCCCAGTTCAGGATCCCAGATCCCATCTGGAGCCCGGGGAGGAGCAGGGGTGGCACTGAGGGTTCCCCCTGTGCTGACCCCAGCTCTCTGCTCCTGAGGAGGATTCTTCTCCTCTGGGGGAGGACAATGAGTGACTCCTCTGAGCTGTTTTCAGAGCAGTTCCTGCCCAGCTCTGGGTAAATAAACTCCTGCAGCCTCAGCAAAACCAGGCTGATCCCAGCCAGGCTCAGCACCCCCTGAACTCCCTGCTCATCTCTCTTTGCCCTTTTGGGGTATTTGGATGTTTTCCAGGATTTGCAGTTCAGGCTGGAGGTTGTGTCTGGTGATCTCTGCTCAGGTTTCCTGTATCCTCCTCTCCCTCATGCAGAATAAAGCGATGCCCCTGAATGCTTTAATCCCAATTCCTTTAAAGCAGGCAATGCTCCTGCATCTTTAATCCCAATTCCTGCCCCAGAGAGCTCCTGGCTGGCACTGCTGGGGCCTCACGGGGGTTCCTTTGGTGCCTTTGTTGGGATCCCACTGGTTAAAAGCTGATGCGGGGCAAACAAAAGCCAAGGAGTGCTGGGAAAGGGGTGATGATGAAGGGGAAATGAGAGACTGATCCTTGCAAAAACTGATGTGCTTAGGGCAGAAAAAAATAATGCAACTAAAACTAAAAATGTAACTGCACGGTGTGATGGGAATGCTCAGCAAGCACCACAGAAGTGCCTTTAAATTAAAAAGAGAGAGGATAAATGAGAATAAGTGCCTGATGTATATGAAAAGATATATATTCCCTGCTCCATTCTCCCTTTGTCTTTCAAATGCAGAAGAAACAAAAAGGTCAGGAGAGATTTGGTGGTGCCATAACACGGAAGTCACTTTTTTGTGCTGCTGTGACTGTGGTATTGTTCTTCTCTTCGTGTCCCCTTCAGAGTCAGAACGAAATTAAAACAATGCTGCTGAGGAAGGGACAAACCCGTGCTGGAGAGGAAACTGAGCTTACCTGGGAGCTCAGCACAGGGCTTTGAAGGAAAGCTGCAGCTCTGGAGAGGAAACTGAGCTTACCTGGGAGCTCGGCACAGGGCTTTGAAGGAAAGCTGCAGCTCTGGAGAGGAAACTGAGCTTACCTGGGAGCTCAGCACAGGGCTTTGAAGGAAAGCTGCAGCTCGTTCTCAGCAGAAGCTGCTCAGGAAGCAGCTGCACCCTGCCTGAGATCTCAGTGTGAGGTTCCCCCAGCACTGCCACCCCTGGAAATGCCTGAAGGATGTTCTCTGCAGAATGGAAACAGAATGGTGTTGGTGGCTGGCAATGGCACAGGGCGAAGCAGAGACAGCTGTTTGTGATGTCCAGGCCATAAATGTGTTCATTTCCACTTGTCCAGTCGGGTGTGTGCTTTCAGCTCAGGCAGCACTCGGGGAACTGCATGGCTGCTGTGAGAGAGCCAGAGCTGCCTGCTCATGGCCTTAATTAACGAGGAACTGGTGCAATTAGCTGCCTGAGGAAAGCAGGGGTGCAGCCACAGCTGCCAGCATCAGCTGAGTTACAAATGAGGGGTACACTGGGAGTCTTGAGTCATTAAAGTGGGGGTACACTGGGGTACCCAGGAGCCTTGAGTTATAAATGTGGGGTAACTGGGAGCCTTGAGTTATTAATTTGGGGTACACTGGGAGCCTTGAGTTAATGTGGGGTAAGCTGGGATAACTGGGAACCTTGAGCTGTTAATTTGAGGTACACTGGTGTAACTGGGAGCCTTGAATTATTAATTTGGGGTACACTGGGAACTTTGAGTTATAAATGTGGGGTACACTGGGATAACTGGGAGCCTTGAGTTGTTAATTTGGGGTACACTGGGATCCTTCAGTTATTAATGTGGGGTAAACTGGGATAACTGAGATCCTTGAGTTATTAATGAGGGGTACAATGGGGTAACTGGGAGCCTTGAATTATTAATTTGGGGTACGCTGGGAGCCTTGAACTATAAATGTGGGGTACCTGGGAGCCTTGAGTTATAAATGTGGGCATAACTGGGGTAAACTGGGAGCCTTGAGTTATTACAATGGGGTAAACTGGGAGCCTTGACTTGTTAATTTAGGGGTAAACTGGGATAACTGGGAACCTTGAGTTATTAATTTTGGGTAACTGAGAGCCTTGAGTTATTAATGTGGGGCACGCACACTTTTTTTTTTTTTGCTTAAAAAATACCTGTTCTTGGAAAGAGCTCTGAGAAATCACTTCTTTTAGGCTTCAGATGAAACTCTGGGGGGACAGAGAGACAAAGTAGGAGAATTTCAGCCCCAGTTTGCAGGGGTTGGCTGGAACCAAACAATCCATCCTGCGCAGGGTGATTTATTCTGTGAAGCAAGAGCAGCACTTCCTGCTCCACAGCCTGTCAGGAGACCACAGAATCGAGGCACAAACCCCAGTTCTGGAACTTGACCCAGAATATCTGGGGGTCTCTCCCCAACCTGTGTGCAGGGATTGATAATCTGTGAGTTCTGGGCCAGAGGCTGTTGGTGTTTTCTGTGTCAGAGGGAGTAACAAAGAGAAATTGCTGATTTGGGTTCCACGCAGGGAATGTTTGGAGATTGGTGTGATCAAAAAGGGGGGAAAAACAAATAAACAAAAAATAAAACTAAAATAAAAAGAAAACATATAGAAACAAAACAAACAAACAAAAACCTCAAAACAAAAAGAAAACAAATAAACAAAAAAAAACCCAAACCTCGCAGTATTGGAGTAGGGAAGTGACATTTTTACTGCTATTGAGAGTCAGGTTTGGGTTTGGAATGAGCAGACTGGGCTGAGTAAAATAAGTGACCCAAATCTGACCTGCAAGAGGCTCAAAACTTTGTTCTTCTTCACTTAAAATCCCACTCAGTGTGTCTCACTTTACCATTTCATACTTAAAAGAGTTTAACTTAGGCACTGGGTTGTTTAGATGAAAAGTAGTATTTTGTGGAGTAAGACAAGATAAAGCACTTAGAATTGAGCACAGACATAATGGATAATCTAATTTAACCCTTTTTTCATTTAAAGTCACCTGATTCAAGTTGATTTATTCACAGAGATTTGTCAGATAATTGGTGCAATCAAGGCCTGTCCTGTGATGTTTCCGTAGATGCTCCAGGAGCAGCTTCACGTTGTTCAGTTCTTTGTCACATGAGTGGCCACAAGTCACAGTCTGTTATTTCTGTTTCCTGTTTGATGCCAGAAATAAGAGATTTGCAGGTCTTGCATATTATCTGATCTATTATGGAAATAAACCCCAGCTTCTGAGAACTGACCCAGGAGCGCTTTCCCTGCCACTCTTCCACCCAAAACCAGTTTGACTTTAGGAGGTCCTGGAGATCAGCAGTGCACAAATCCTCCTTCTTTGTATTTATACTGAGTATTTATATACCTTTGGTCTTTTGTATTTATACACCTCTGTTTATATATAAATATATAAATATTTATTTATAATATTAAAAATAAAAATAAAAATATAAAAATATATTTATATATTTGTATACCAGTATATTTGTAGTTATACACCTTTGGTTTGAAGCCCTATCGGAGCAGTGGTTTATTTGATTTATCACCTTTATTTCATGTACCATGGGCCAGTTCCTTTTGTCCCCCTGAGCAGAAGCACTTTGAGGAGTCCATGGAAAGCAGCTCCATGAACATTTGGGGGTGTTTTGCCACTGAATTCACTCACCAGAGTGGAACCATGGAATGGGTTTGGAGGCACCTTGAGGATCTTCTCAGGGACACCTCCCACCGTCCCAGGCTGCTCCAATTCCTGCCCAGCCTGGCCTTGGGCAGTGCCAGGGATCCAGAACAGCCCCAGCTGCTCTGGGAATTCCATCCCAGCCCTGCCCACCCTCCCAGCAAAGGTTCCAGCAGAGGTTGGGTGCAGGATTCCAGGTGGGGCAATTCCAGCTGCTGGTGCCCAGCCCCAGGAGCATCTCATGCCAACCTGGCACCTTTCACTCACGGGCTGCTGGGGCTCTGCCATGGCTGTCCATCAGTAATTGAGCTAAAATGGGACAAAAGTACCACAAATGGGAGGTGGTTGAGGGAGAAATTCATCCCCTGGAGCTGACAGAACCCTGCTTTTCATCAGCTCAGCCACAGCATTTCCCATCGCCTCAAACTGAGGTGAAAGAGCAGAGATCACACTAAAAAGGAAGGGCACTAAACCAACTCAGTGCCAGCTCGTGAAAGGCGTTTTTATAAAGGATGTTTAGCAAAAAGCCGATGTTCAAACAGGGTCTGACATCTCACAGCTGATCATTTCAGGAGCCTCTGTAAATTCAGGGGGTGGGGGAGACACAAAGCAAAACCCACCATGGAGAGCAGATGTCAGTGATGAGAATAATCCAAAATACCCATCCCAGTCCTGCTCTGAACCCATCAGCAGTGGGTGAGGACAGGCAGGGGCTGCTCCTGGAACCCCCAGACTGGGTAATTCACCCCAGGAAAGCAGGAGCTGAATCTCTGCAGGGCTCCTGGAGGGAAATGCTTTATGAAATCACACCACTGCAACCAGAGTTCTGCTCAGGACAAACCCACAAAGGCTTGACAAGGTTACCTTAAAGCGAATTTTAGCAATAAAACCCCCCCTGTGGTATTTGGTTTTGTCTAATTGTTTATTGTAGTTTAGACTACAGTGCTATCAATTCTAAAAAGAAAAATAGAGTTTTCAAGTCTAGGTATGTGAGACTTTTTTAACATTTGGAATAGATCCAGCAATTCAGTATCTTAATCCAAAGTCAAACTTTCTGCAGAACTGCAGTTTTATTTTTGTGATTTAGGTGTATCTGGGAAGGGGAGGGAAAACAAACTGAATTTTGTTGTATTTCAGTTAGAACAAAATACAACCCCTTAAAACTGCAGTGCCTGAAATAAATATATCTGACTAGGCTGGATTTATGCAATGTAAATAGAACAGAACAGTGCCAGCAAACTTTGATTTTGTGACATAAACACAGACTTGGTGTCAATCAGTACATGCCTCAGTTCATGTTCATTCAATACCCTGATTTTAAGTAGCATTTTTAAATAGACTGTAGGTACAATTTTAAAATTTTGTTTTTAAATTTTAAATGAGATAAGTTAGGAAAATGGTCCACTTAGTCCCCTGTGATGTCAGGATTCTTCTGTGCTCTGAACCTGTGGCATTATTTATATGTAAAAATCGACTCCTAGAAAAGATTTATTTCATAATTCTGCTGGAGTAAGTCCCCTTTTGGGGTGAGGAGTTTTGCTCTGAGGTCAGAGTGTGCGGGAGCAGAGCTGCAGAGGATTTCCCAGAGCTTTGGATCATTTCTGCATCTCAGGATCAAAGCTGAGCTGGGATGAGATCGCTGCCTCTGTGATGTGTTGGGTGCTGTTTGCTTTATTTCCTCCCTCTTTGGAGTGACTTGGTTGCACTTTGTGAGCAGAAGGAACTGTCAGCATCTCCCTCATCTCCTGCTGGAGGGATTTAGGGAACCTTTGGAGGCTGTGTTTTTACCCAGCCTTATTTCATTTTGTGCCAGTCTCTAAAGCTGACACACATCAAATATTTTAGGTTGTTGTCATATCCTCCCTTAGTCATAATTTGGTCAAATCACACTCATTCAACCTTTATCTCATTGTCTTCCTTTTGCTTTTTAATAGACTCATTTATTTAATTTACTTTCTGTTCCCTGAGTTAGCAATAGAGCTCTATAAACAGATGGGCATTAAGAGGAGGGAAGGGGGAGTTTTAAAAATCCAATTGAGTTCATATAGAAATATTAGAAGTATTTTAAATTGAAAGTGTTAAGAATGGGGGTTTAAATTCTGTCTAAAGATTGTGCAAATTAATCCTGGAGGGTTTTTTTTGGTGTGATTTTTTTTTTGGTTAAAAACCACAAAACTAACAATCCTCTCCCTGCCACTTCAGAGCTCCTGAACAGTTCTAAAATTAGTGACTTGTGTTAATTTTTTTCCCGGGCTCTCTGATGGTGATTTAATTTGAGCACACCTATGATTTATGTAGGACAATAAATTGTCCCTTCCAAACAATAGCCTGGCTTTGGGAGAGAGGAGCTGGGGCTGGCAGAGGAGGGGGCAGATAACGCTGGAGGTGAAATCCAGAGGTGCGAACACATCAGTTGTAAGCACGAGGACCTCAAATTAAATTTAGGGGTTTTTTCCCCAAATTTCCCGGAATTTTACCTGATGTTGGGATGGCTTTTGGGGCAGGCAGGGAGGCTGCCCTGCGTTTCCTCCACGTGGAACAAACCCCGAGTGTCTGTCGGAGGCAGGGATGGGGTTTCCTGTCACTGGGAATTGTTTAGCAGCTGATGGCTCCAGAAATAGCCGGGAATAGGAAATTCCTGCCTCGGGGAGAGGCAAAACCCTCGGAGGGCTCCAAGAGAGGGAGATGGAGCTGCTCCTGCGCCCCTGCAGGGTTTGGGGTCGCTGGGAGGGATGCGGGACCCGTTCCCCATCACATGTCCAGCAACACAAAAAACCCAAAAAGCCCAAAAAACCCCTTAAAATCTGCCTTTCCTTCCTGTCTCTGTTTCCAGCATCCAATTGTCAATTACAGAGGCAGGTTTCTCCCAGTGCTCGGGGAAATGCTGTTTTCCAGGGGGATGCAGAGGCAAACTTTCCGGGCTGGGGGAAGGGAGCAACAACAAAGCGTTTATTTATCCTCCCCTTCCCCTGCCCCGGGAGAGCGAGGAAGCAGAGCGGTGGTGGTGGCAGAAGGAGGAAGAAGAAGGGAATTAAAAAGTAAAGACAGCTTGGAAGTGGAGCAAGGAAAGGAATTTAAAGGGGAACTGTGCAGTTTTATCAAGAGGGCTGGGTTCCAGGAGGCAGCGGCAGCTCTGCCTTCAGCGAGCCAGTTACTTTAATTGGAATTGACTTTAATTGAATGAGCGTTGTCCTGCTGACAGCGGCATCGATTCCCAGCAAGGTGTGGCCCCAGGTTTGGGATGGAGCGGGGATGGTTTGTGTAACATCCCTGCTGCTCACACGCGGCAGTTTCACCGAGCTTTCATAACCTTTAAGCTGGGTGTGTGCCGATTGCAGGGGCAGCGCCAGCGAGCCTTTGTGCGCTGTGCTGAGGATTAACCCAACCACCTGTCACTAAAACGCGAAACTCGGCACCAAAACACCCCCAACCTTTCCAGAGCCACCCCGGGGCAAGGATGGAGGAATGGTTTTGTCAGGGAGCAAAACTTCTCCTTTTCAAACTCTTCCATTGCTGTCCCCAGGTGCCAGCTCTGCATTTCTGTGATTATTGTCCCCTGCCTTGGTGCACACACGTGTGAGGACACATGAGCACACACACACACTTGGGCTGAGCCCAACCTTGGCTGCTCCTGCATCCTCTGAGCACATTTGGGGTGCTCATTGTGCTCCTGCATCCTCTGAGCACATTTGGGCTGTTGATAAGCAAAGTTTACATCCCACATTTGTAATCACATGCTGTTCCAGTTGTGGATGTAAGTGCACCTTAGGAAAAGGATTATATTGACCAGTGTGCTGACCTGGGACAGAATCTCTCCTGATTTTCCCCTTAAATCCTGTTTTAAACACAGAGCTCTTGTTTCATTTGGTTGTAATTACTCCTGAGTGCAGCTGCCTTGAAAAGCAGGGTTTGCAATTCACAAGGTTTCCTTCTCCTTTTTTTTTTTTTTTTGTTTGCTTGCCCACTTCCAGCTTGCTTTGGGGAAGATGAAGTTTGTTAATTGGGCTGCAGAGCAGCTCCACAGCCCTCCAGGAATATTGACAAGGACAGCAGGGAAATGCAGGAGCTGCAGTGGCCCAGCAGCTGCCCCAGCCCTGGCTGGGCCTGCCTCGGCCTTGTCAAACCCAGGATGTTTTAAATAACATTGCCCAGGCTTGGCCAGTTGTGACTGCCCAACAAAACCTGGCTTTGTCAGAAACTCTCTGCCCTGCTTCACTTTGGAGTAACGTGCTCCATCTGACCCAAGAGAGTAAAATCCTCTCTCCTGGGGCGGGGAGTGTGTGAATAACTGATAATGCACGCCCAAAGTTCTCCCACTGGGATCAAACTCCATAAATGTTTCCCTGAATTAGATCTGGAGCCATCATTGTTTTGAATAGAATCAAACCTGCCTCTGCCACATTTGTGTTTGGGCCTGAATTTCTGTTCTGGGAGCTCCCAAAGCAGAGGCCCAGTGAGGGCCCTGCTGGAAACCCACACCAGGAGCCTTCCTCATTCCTGGCTCCTCCCTGCAGGGCACAACTCCTCCTTTCTGTCAGTGCCCTGCACCAGCATACCAGCCTGTTTACTAGCTGTTGGAAACCGGTTGTAGAGCCTTTGTACTTGGACTTAGCAGCTGTAACAAGAGCCGGGGGTGTGTGGAAGCTCAGCCTCCTCTTCCTCATTCCCTGGCAAAGCTGTGCCAGGACACGCTTGGCAGCCCTGGGTTGTCACTGCCTGTGCAGCCTCAGGTTGGCTTTTCCCCATTTCCTTAGCAGCAAGGTTTGGGGTTAAAAGAGGAAATAAAAATGTGCAGCTATTCCTATCTGACAGCCAGACCTTAGCTCCCGGTGGTTCTTTTCCTTTCAAAACATGAGCAAGATTAAAAATAAAGAAGTGTCAGTGCGCTAATGTTTCAGTTTCTAATCAGTTCACAAATGGCAGGAAATTAACTGGCTTTTCATGAACATCTGTTCCACTTCTGGCTTGAAAGGTTGGAGGCAAATGCTATCTGTCAAATCTCATAGTGAGAATCAGCAATAAATACACTTTTCATTTTCCACCCCCATTTCTCTATTAGCCATTCAAAACAGTACGTTGTGGCCAAATGCACTGGTTGCTTTTGCTCTGGTATTTTTTGGTAATGGAGAGGATGATGAGCTGCCTCAGAATAAGGATCAGGGAGAAGGTGGTGATTACAGCCCTGCAGTGCTGTACACCTGCTGCATGTGTGCAACACTCATCCTGAGTGAAGTTTCTCAGCTGAAATGTGCTCTTTTTGAACATTTCACAAGGGCTCGGGGAGCAGAATCTCTTTTTCCTGGTATTATTTATCTTTAAGTGACTTGAGGAGCTAAAGGTCTTGTTGCTGCAGCAACAGTCTCTATGGGGATGTCACATGAAGTGACTTTATTTAATCACCTTTCCATGCCTGTGTGCCCAGGTCCTCCAGGCTCCACAGGACAGGTGTAACTCACTTTGTGCTGAGCTGATTTTCTCCAGCTTCTGGGGAATTAATGAATGTCCAGCCCCTCTGGGAGTGGCTTTGTCCCCCAGGAGAGGCTCTGCTGCCTCACCCTGGGACTGGAATTGTGCTCTTTTCTGGGCTCTGTGCTGGGTGCTGCCTCCTCAAACAAACATTTGAGATTTCCTGTTCCCTGCTACGAGGCTGACAGGGAATTCACAAGCCCAGATTATCTGGAGTTGGTAACAGCTGTGCTTTTCTTGGTTCCCTGCACACACAGGGCTTGAAATCCTTGGCTGAAGAGACACTGGGATATCTCCATTAAAGTCCTGTAACAGCTGATTATTCCTGAAATTGGCTTCAGTGGCAATTCAAAGAAAAGCTGCTCTGGAGAACAGAGAAGCTGAGCAAAACCTTAAGCAATGCACAGACCACTGGGTTTTGAGCAATCCGGAGCTGAAATAGAGAATGACAGCCCAGATAATGCAACAAATGGCCTAAAAAGCACCAAAAGCTTCCCAGATTCCCTCGTGGGGTCCAGAGAGGAGGACATTAATCAGGCCAGACAGAGGAATCTGTAACCAAACAGGTTTGGCCATTACACAAGAATAGCAGGCAAACATGAAACTGGAGGAAAAGATCTTTATCAGCCCCTCGCATGCAAAACCATAGAGGGGAAACTCAGAGTGTTCTGGGCACTCATCAGCTGCTCAGGGAGGTGGGACCTTGTTTTCTCTCCTTCCTGGCAGCAAACCCTGCTCCCACAGGGAACACTCAGCAGAAATTCCCCTGTTTTCCTGCCCAGCATCGGCTCTGCTCTTCCCACCATTCTGGTTGCTTGAATTGAAAAAGGACTGGGGCAGACAGGCTCAAAGGGCTTCAGAGCTGTAAATTTGTATTAAGTAGAATGATAAGGTTTTAGAGAAATTGGTGCACCCAGTCTTTAATCACAGGATGAAGCTCCTGCAGAGCTCAGGCAAGGGGGCCAGGCTGGTTTGGTGTTTTGGGGTGGAGCTGAGCTCCCTCTGTGGCTGATGCTGTGTCTGTTTCCCACAGCAGCACCTCCCTGATTTGCCCTTTCCCTTTTTGTGGGCATGGTTCTCCTTAGCCCTGTCCAAACCTGGCCTCACCCAGCAGGAGTGTGGCTGCAGTGGGGTGAGACATCCCCTGGTGCTCCCATCCACCCAAACCATGCAGGAGCCGCTGCTCTCCAGCTTCTCAAAGCAGTTCTTGCTCATGTTTAGGAACAGGAGGATTAGAAGTCTCAAAGAAGTGGTGGAAAGGGGTGCCACTGACAGAAAACACCCCAAATGTGGTCACTGCCACAGCCCTTCCCCTCCTGGGACCAAAACCCCCTGGGACTGCAGAGGCACCCATCCCTCTGGCCTCATCATGGTGTCTTATCACTGCTCCCTGCTGCCTGGCAGGGGTTTAAAAAGAGCGTTAGTAATTTATTATTGCTCAGCTCTGAGCTCTCAGAGCTCCCTGCGAGGCTGGGGAGTGATTGTCCTTGCCTGGCTGGTGGGAAAGTGAAGTGGAGCAGATGTGCTGAGAGATGGAGATTTGCTCAGCCGCCAGGGTCAGCTTTCCTCAATGCACTGAACAGTGCCAGGCTCACATTGTTCCTTCCTTACCAGTCAAATAATAATGTACACTTTGTGTAAATCTGCATGGCTGCTGATTTCTATGTTCTTATTCAAACAGATGCACAGATCTGGTTTAATGAAAGGACAAGAAATATTGCCTGTTAATGAACTCTGAATAATTATATCATGCTCTAAGCATTGAGTACAGCAGTGCTCACAAGGGGAGGAAGAATCATTGGGCAAGGAAAATAATTGTCTCACTAGCAATTACCATTAAAGTATTAAAGAAAGTGATGTACTTCTCATTAAATAATCTCTCTGGAAGCTTTTGTTCTCTAATAAAGTGCTCATCTCATGAAGTGCCATCAGGAGCACAGTAATTTGATTTGATGATGAGCCTTTACCTGCTTACAGGAGAATTGCTTGTAAATATTAATAATGGATTCTCACCAGGGGAAAAGAAGGTACAAGAGACATTCTGAAATTAGGGAAATAAATCATTAAGTGCCCTCCTCATCCTCTGTTCTTGATGTCTTCATGACATTAAAATCACAGTTGTTACAACACAGTTTTTCCTCCATTGCACAGTTTATCCCTCTGAAATGGCGCATTTGATTTGCTTTTTCTAATCAAGATGGGCTGTCTGCAGTTCAGTGCTTACACTGAGTTTTTCCACCCACCCATTACTTGGGGTTTTAACCTGCAGGTGGAGAATCTCCCCCTGTGCTACCCAGAGCCTCCCAGACACACTGGGTGGATGGAAAAAAGGGGTTTGCTCTGGCCAAAAATGCATCACAAATCTGCCATTTCCACCACCTGAGAAATCCTGCAGCGCTTTGAGCCAGAGAACAAAACACATTGATGCAAACCAAAATGCCAGGAGGTTTCTAGAGCCGCTCTCCAAAACGCCAAGGCACCTGCTCCACTTCCTGAAGGCACCACAGCCTCCTGTGAACACAACCTGAGGCACTCAGAGCTCTACAGATCTGCTCTCGAGTTTCTGTTGTGTCCCAGCAGAAGCTGTGAGTTCTTGAAAAACAGCCCCAAAAATAGCATGAACCTTGTAGTTTCATTTTTCAGTGTTGTAGATCTGCCTTAACAGGAAGCCTCGGAGAATTAAAGGGTTCTCTTTTTTTTAATTTTAAGTGGTTTTAATGTATTAAGAGCTTTGTCTAGAAGGCAGATGACACATCCCTGTCCCTGCACACCCTGGGCTGAGCTTCCTTTGGACTCTGCTTTCTTTGGACTCTCTCTAACACTCAGGTGTTGATATGATCAGCTCCACCAGGAGCCTTTCATCCCTCCCATTTATCTTTATTTTATTGCAGTTGGGTGGCAATAAATGTGGGATAAGATGCTACATTTGTCCCTAAATGATATCAATTTATGATTTCATGCTGTGGGGTCAAAGTTTCCTGCCTGGGTCTGTGCTGAGTGTGGGGCCCTGAATGGCCCCTTTGTGCTGCACGGGGAAAACCTCACCTGGGACCTCATGGAACAGCAATCAAAGAGGCACTCCTGGGTGCTGCTGCTGATTATTCTTATTTCAGCCATTTAAGCAGCTCTTTGCAGAGGAAAAAAAAAACAAAACAAAACAAACAAAAAAAACCCCCCAAAAAAAACACCAAAACCCAAAAAAACCCAGAGAAACAAAAAAAAAGTTCATTGAAAAATAGGCAAAAACCCAGGAATGTTTGTCTGGTTTTGTGTGGGTGAGGATTTCTAATGAAAGTTCTAGGAATTTTTTTTTTTGGTGTGTCTTTTCTGTCCATTTTATTTCCTCATCGCTCACAGGTATTTTTTGACTATTAACACTAACCTTTGTGTCACCCACATCCTGGTATGCATCACCACATTTTGTGTGTGAAACACAAGAGAATCTTTTTTATTATTATCAGAAAAACACAGGACAATAATTTCTCTTTGCTTCGTGGATTTCCACTGAAAAGGGAGGGGTGAGAGACCTGCCCTGGAAAACTCCTGCACAAAACTTCTCTGAGCAAGAACTGTCTGTGGCACATGGGATGTTCCTCAGCCCTTTTAGTGTGGGGGGATTTTCAGATCAAATTCTTCTTTAAAATCTGCCTTTCTCAGCAGGGTCAGTGTTCTCTCCCCTCACCTCAGCTGGAAGATTTTGGGAATACTGGGAATTATGGAATGGTTTGGGTTGGGAGGGACCCCAAATCCCACCCAGTGCCACCCCAGCCATGGCAGGGACACTTTCCACTGTCCCAATGCCCAGCCTGGCCTTGTGCACTGCAGGGATCCAGGGGCAGCCACAGCTGCTCTGGGAATTCCATCCCAGCCCCTGCCCACCCTCCCAGCCAGGAATTCCTTCCCAAACCCCACCTAACCCTCCCCTCTCTCAGTCTGAAACCATTCCCCCTTTCCCTGCCACCACAACCCCCTGGAAACAGGAACAGTTCATTTCTTTAGGTTTCTTCATTGACCTCTGGCCTTTGTCCTGTTCGGATCACTTTGGGCCCAGACAATCAGGATTTTAACTAGAAAATTAATTTATTTATTTAATTAATTATTTTATAATTAATTATTAATTTAAATATTGAATTTAATTAATATAAAATTAAAATAAAATTAATATGCATTTACACCAGAATGAGGGAATAGTATTATGGGATGTAGCAGCTGCTGCTGGGTTTAGTTCAGGTAACACAGTAAAATGATATTAATGAGAAGAGTCAGCAGGAAGGAAACCCTCAGTGTTCAGGCTATTCTGAGGCATTGTTCCTTCTCCTTCACACCTTCTCCTCCACCTGTGTCCTTGCAGTTCTGCTTGCAGAGCCAGGTGAGCTCAGGAGGATGAGCCCAGGGAGGCTTTCCTGAGCGCTCCTGCACACAGCTGGGGTGCAGCAGGTAGATAAATGTCCAGGGGCCTTGCAGGGTCTGTGCTGAAGTTTCCCGCTGTAAAACGAAGGCTGTGGTATTTATTTAGCACTAACCCTTATGCAGAAGAGGTGTGAAATCACTTCGTGGAATTCCACTTCTGTGATTACAGCTACTCTGCAAAAATGCATTTAAAAAAAAAAATTAAATATGTAAAAACCCGAGGTTACTAAACATGAGCATTCTACAGAATGTTACAACCCACCATGGAATTTCAGAAATTTCATTTTCTCCAGAAGACAAACAGAGGAGGGAGTGGAGCAAAAAGCACACAGTTTTTATCTCCACACTCCTCATTTCTGCAAGGCGAGGTGTGCAGCAAAAACACAGCCAGGCCCTTTACAACCGAGAACCTTAAACTCTCAGTTGTATAATTACATCTATTTCTTATTTTTCTATATTAATTATATATATTTCTCTTTATTCTGTATTTCTGAATGTGTTGGGAAGGGTGTCCCAGCACTGTTTTCACACTGAATCCCGGGTCTGACCACAAAGCAGAGGCACACAAGGAGCACCCAGGATATTTAATGAAGTCACTCTGGAGCTGCAGAAATCCCTGGGGTGCTGCAGCTCTGAGAACCCCAAAGCTTTTTGTCAGTAACTCAGCACATACCTGACCCAATAAAAAAAAAAAAAGAAAAAAGAATAAAGAAAAGTTGCCTGACTGGTTTTGTTGTTTCAGCTGTGCTGAAGGGGGAAGCAAACAAAGCTGCAGCATTTCAATTAACTTTTTACTCTGACGATATTTTCAAGTAAATATTTCTCAGTGTTGATGTAGCTCAGCTTCAGCGTTTTGTATTTTACAAATTCTTTGCTGCTCTCAGAGATCAGGATTTCTCTCAAGGAGGAGATTTGTCACTCCATCCTTCCCAGCTCTGGGCTCCTTGTCTCCTCTGCTGGAATTTGTCCAGCAGGGGAGGTCTCACATCTCTTTCCTGGCCCTTGAGCAGATGAATGAGTGGGGATATCAGAGCTCCCCCATCTCAGCACAACCTGCAGAAAATGTAGGTTATTTATTCTGCTCTCAGGAAGTGGCTGCCAGGCCCTGAGCTCCTTTCTGCTGCAGTGGTGGCAGCAAACACCAAAAGCTGTCAAACTCTCCTCTGTCCCTTTCTGCTCCAGCCGGCCTTAAGAATAAAGTTTTGCTTTGCTGTTTCCAGCTGATTTTAGCAGAAATCCATCCCAGTGCATCTCAGTGCTTTCAGTATTTTCAAAAGCTCTCCCAATTAAGTGGCAATAATCCCAAATGCAGCACTCAGAGCTGTGGGGTTTATTGGGACTTGGTAACTTCAAAGCAGCAGCAGCAGCAGCCCCGAGATTATCCAATTGCAGCTCCTGGCAGCAGCTGTTAAATCTTAAATTGCTGAAACATTATCTCCTGTGCAGGATGATAGAGCCGGGCAAAACCGTCTGCAAATGCACAGGGACAAATCTGAAACTTGCATCCTTTCAAACTTCAGGAAAACTAAAAGTTAACTCAAGGGGGGAAAGGCCTTAGGAGAGTGATCAGCAGACAGCGTGGAGACAGCTTATCTCTTTGATCAGAAGATACTGGTTTTAAATCACAGGTAAACAGCCTTTTGAAGTACTGCAGACTATTTAATCTCCAACCACCAACATAAATTATTTTTTGTGCCCGTTTTAATCAGGAAAAGTGACTATTTCAGCTTGGAGGGAAAGTGTCTTTAGCAAGGTGACTGGGTTATGCTGCAGGGTGAGTGTTTTACCCCACTGAACACTGGGAAATAACTCCAAAAACACTGGTTCTAGAGAAGAGCTTTTATAGTTGTGCCTGCAAGAGCTAGGAGTGCCTTTATTGGTGTTTATTCTGCCCAGCTATTCAGTTGCTATGATTAAAACACATGCTCATATTTCTGTAGTTCCCTACACCAGTTTAAAATCTGCATTTCTCGTGGTGAAAGGCTGGCCTTGCGGAATTAGGGGTCAATGCGTGATCTCTCCTAGCTCTTGGAGTAAATTTGCCTCCTGATATCCCTCCCTGTGCATTCTTTTCCAGAGAGTAATTGTTAAAATCAGGGAGCAATCGCTGGAGGAAAGAAAAGCTAAATGAGATTAAAGTTTGAACTGGCCTTTGATTTGCATGCAGATAGCACCACTGAAACCTCTCTTTCTTACAGATTTTTTTTTTTTTTTTTTTTGTTTCCTACCCTAAATCTGTATCTATCAAAGTTCTAACAGCTCAGGGGAGGTGAAGTTGATTTATTGGAGGTTTAGGGCGGTTACCAATGCAGTTCTCTCATGCAGTCACTCGGGCTTGAGGTCAGATTGGATGGGCTGCAGTTACAATTTGTCTGTAGTGATGAACTTTCATTATCTTTATATCCCAAGCAAGGTGCCTGCTAGCGACAAAACCACTTCCTTTGTATCACTGGGTAAAAAAAAAACAACCCTGGGTCTGGGTATTATTATCTGCCAGAGCTTAAAATCTGCACTTCCTGAAGAAAAAGTAGCAGAAAATGAGCTCGGGGCTCAGCTGGGCAAGGGGCTGAATGCTTGATAGGTTAATGTCACGTTCTATTTGGTAAAATTCTCAAAACTTAAATAATTTCCTTCCTTTTGTGTGGCTTTAGTGGGTACAACTTGAGCAGATGGAGGGAAAGAGCAAAAAAGAGAATACAAGAAATTGTCAGGCAGCAGCTTGAGCTGGAGATTGCTCTGATGTGAGAAGTTCTTTGGGGAAGAGGTTCAGGTCTGTGTAATCATTGCAAAACTTCTTTTTTTTCACTGTGAATTGAAATAATTTGATCCAAACCTTCTAAATTCAAAAGGTTTTTTTTTGCTCAGGACATTCTTGCATCCCTAAAAACACTCTTTGATTAGTTTCAGGACATTTTATGGCTTAGATGCTGAGGTAAGAGGAGGAACAACAGCCATTCTTTTGGCTCCGTGTTAAGATCTTTGTGGTTCTGTTTTGACTACAGCAATTAAATACAGCAGTGCTCAGACTGAAAATGTTATTTAGGATAAGAACTGGGGAGAAAGTGAGAGATTTTTTTCAAGGTTAACCATAAAAGCTCTATTATCTAAAGGCACAACACAGCAAAATTCCTCTGCCCAGCCTGTCTGGAATATCTGATTCCCTGCTCAGTTCTGCAAGGACCGAGCAGCAGAAGGCGAATTTGGGGGTGAAAAACGAGAGCTGAGCCCTTCAGGTGTCTCTGAGAACAGAAACAAGCACGGAGCTGTGGGTGCAGCAGGGCTTTGTCTGCCCACACGTGTGGTGTGCGCTGTCAACTCATCTGTGAAGCAATTAAAAGCTTTTTGTTGTAGCTCAGAGCGAGGAAGTTTCCCCATGTATTTTTAATGTGGGAACAGATCCATTACAGCCCCGATGTGGACGGGCGCTAACATCCAGGGCTATCTCTGTATTGATTAAATACCAAAGCAGTTATTATTTGTGGCTGATCTCACTCGAGGAGCGCAGAACATTTTGGTGAGGCGGCTCTCCAGAGCGAGGTTTGAATGGATAAAAATGCCAGTACAACGTGTGTGCCATGAGATGTTGTAACACACGCATCTCCCGAGGATTTAAATCCAAATTATAAACACCACCCCCCTAGAGCTGCACTGTTCCTTCATTTCTGGGCTGTACAAATACAGAAGTAAAAGAACAGCTTGGGAAACACGTGCCTGCGCTTCTGCAAACACAGCTCAGGGAGCGTGGAAATATGTGCACAGGGGGGTTTTGTGCACTTTTATTGAATTTGTGTGGATCTCATGGAGCTGCAGGAGCTGTGATTTAAATGTGCTGTGTTGGGGGAGAAGAGTGGAAATCTTCAAACGGGGTCGTGGGTGGTGTCTGAAAGGAGAGTCAGTGTCTTGTGAGGTTCCACTGTGCAGTCACTCGTCCCTTTCACGGGATGGTTTGGATTATTTTGACTAGATTAGCTCGCACAGTCTCATGAAAAGCACCTAGCCAAGTGTGGTTTTCCTGCTTTTCCCTCCTCCTCCTCCCCCGGCCCTGTGTGTCCCAGCCAGGAGAAGAAGCAAGGGGGCATGGCAGAGCTTCATCAGGCTGCTGCAATGAAACCCTTGCAACGCTTTTAGAGGAGAATAAAATAAAAATAATTTTTTTGAAAAAATATATATGTATATATATGTGTATGTATGTATATGTATATATGCATATATATATGTGTGTATATACATATGTATATATGTGAAATGTGTATATGTATATATGTATACAAACAAAATTTATATAAATATAAATAAATATGAAACTAAAATATAAATATAACATGTAAATTTTGCTTCTATAAAATTAATCAATTATATCTATTTATAGTAAAATATGTATAAATTGTATATATATATATATATATATATATTGTGTATAAACAAAGTAGTAATAAAATAAAATAATGCAGTGTCAAGGAGGTGCAGGAATTTGGGGTTGGGTTGGGTTTGGGTCACTCTCTGCCCCCGCAGATGCCCGGGGTGCCCATCCCGTGGGTGAGGTTGCTGACAGTGTCTGGAGCTGATGAAACACCCCACACCCTCTATATGTGACAAGCCAGCCCCTGCCCCCTGGCAGGCACCAGCATTGTGCTTTTTTCCTGGGAATTGGCTTCCCCTGCCCTGCCAGTGCCCCCATCCAGCCTGGCCACGCTCTTGGCACATCCTGGCCTGCAGCATCCCAGACCAGCACGCTGCTCCAGCCCTTCCCAGGGCCAGGGATAATGAAAGAGTCAAAAATAATATTTGTTTTGGCAGAATTACATTGAGAATGAAATGGATGCCCTTGACCAGGGAAGAAACTGAATTTTGCAGCAGGTTCCTATTTTTTTTTCCCTTACAAACAAGCTCTGCAGCCAGTCCAAGGCAAGTGGGAATATTTTTGAAGGACTCTCTTGTATTTCCTGCATCGGATTTTCAGCAGAACTGCAACCACACTGGTTGTACTGTTCGATGAAAAATGCAGATTCCACCCCATGTATCAATCCCAAATGGAAAAGGGCCCCAGGCCTCAGGATTGTTACAGATCACTTCCATGCACGCCGGGTTTGCGGCGTAATGAGCTCAGACTGGAGGCATCTCGAACAGAAAAACGATTCATTGGTGTGGTGGGGACCTTTCTCGAGATGTGCCCAAATTTCCTGGCCTTTGGAATTAGAGGAATTAGTCATCTGATTGGGGCGAGCAAGATCTGGCCCTTCAGAGTTTCCATTTCTTTTTTAAGCAGTTCTCAAGCATCGGGAACTTTTTTGAAGTGATAATTGATATTTTCTTTATCAGTGGAATTGCTGTTGTTGGTAGGACACCTCACTTTCTAAATTATGTGAAGTTAGAAATGAGTGGTGATTTTAAACTATTGTTTCTTTTAACATCTATTATTATTTTTATTATTATCATTATGACTATTAAGATCTTTAAGATCCTTTTCACCCCAAACCATTCTATGCCACTATGATTATTGCTTCTGAAAAAAATCACAGATTGCTACTTTTAATCATTTTTCCTCCTACTTTAAATTTATATTATCTATAAATATTGTGTTGCACCCAGCTCCAAGAGACTTGGTATTAACATGGTTATTTATTGGGAAAGGTGGTGTTGCAAAGCTGCTTCCTTAAAGGAAATGCAAAAATGATTAAACCTTTAGAAAATTCCTTAAAAACTTACAGCGCAATATCCCAAGGGGAATCCTGAAAGATTTAGGGACTATTTCAAGAATAATTTCCCAGTAAGAACCTTCCAGGAATGCAAAACCCCTCGAAGAATTGCATTTACAGGTTTAATTGTGTTCATTTTTATACCCTGGGAGAAGGGGAGCGGGGCCGTGGTGCCGAGGTTGCGGTGTGAGGGGCCGTGCCCTGCGCTCCTCCAGGAAAACAAAGGGAAATCTTCCCTTGCTGCCCACTCCAGAGCAGATTCGGGTTGTGCAGCCTGGCCAAGGCCCTGCTCGGGTTTCAAATAACGCCTGGAGGGTGTGAGAACAAACACACACACACGGCTCCGTGCCGGGCAGCTGGGGCATTGGTCCCCCTGCTACGATTTTCTTCTTTATTCCTCCTTTTTATATTTTTTTTCTTTTTTTTTACCCTTTTTAAAACTTTTTTCCTCTTTACTCTTTTTTTTCCTCATTTTTCTTTTCTTTTTTCTTTTCTTCTCTTTTTTCTTTTCTTTTTTCTTTTTCCTTTTTTCTTTTTTCTCTCTTTCTTTTTACTTTTTTTCTCTTTTCTCTTTTTCTCTTTTTACTTTTCTCTCCTTAGTTTTTTACTCTTTTTTCTTTTCTTCTCTTTTTTTTTGCTACTTTTTCTTTTTCTCTCTCTCTTTTTTCTTCTTTTTTTTTTTGCTATTTTTTTTTCTCTTTTTTCTTCTCTTTTTTTTCTATTTTTTCTTTTATTCTTATTTTTCTCCTTTTTTCTTTTTTTCTCTCTTCTTCTCTTTTTTCCTCTTTTTTCTCTTTTCTCTTTTTACTTTTCTCTCTTTACTTGTTCTCTCTTTTTTCTTTTCTTCTCTTTTTTCCTATTTTTTCCTTTTTTTTTTCTATTTTTTTCTTTTTTTCCTCTCTTCTCTTTTTTCCCCCAGAAGTCATGTCCTCACAAAACCTTTATTCCCTCCCTGTCCTCAAACCTCGCCTCCCCACGTGCTTGCTTCTTCCCACCCCCATTTTTCCCACTAATCCTCTCCCTTCCCCACTCTTCCAAACCCCTTTTCCTCTCCCCATTATCCCTCCGGGTGGATCCAGGACGAGCATCCTTGGCCCCATCACTACAGGCTGGAGGCTGAGGGAGGGAAATCACCACATTTTGGTCCTTCCCCAGCGGAGTGATGCAGAGATGGGGAGCCAGGCTGCTCCCCAGCCTGATGCAGAGCATCCCTGCCCGTGTCCGGGAATTTGGGGCCGGAGGGGGTGCCCAGCCCGGCCGGAGCCGGGAATTTGGGGCCGGAGGGGGATCCCAGCCCGGCCGGAGCCGGGAATTTGGGGCCGGAGGGGATGCCCAGCCCGGCCGGAGCCGGGGGTCTGCGCTCCATCACTCGCGGCCGGCCGGGATGCAGGAGCTGGACCAGGAGGTGCAAATTGACGTGAGCGGGATGCTGGCAGCACCTCGGGCTGATGAAAGGACATTGTTAAGGAGCCCTTAACGTTTCTCGTTAATGGGGCTGGCGTGGGCGGGTGAAGTTTTGAGCTGAAAAAAGCCAGAAGAGGGAAAAAAAAAAAAAAATCCACCTGGGCAGTAATTAAGATCGATCCCGTGCGCGGAGTTATCAATTTTTAAAACCTCTTTAAGTGCCTTATTTAGTTATTTTAAACAGGGCTTTTTATTTGTTGTGTGAGTTTTCCTGGAGGAGATGGGAGCGTGGGGGGCTCCTCCTGGGCTCTTCTCCCTGATCAATCAGCATCCAACCTGTGGGAAAAAGAGGATGCTGCTCCATGCCTGTGGGTGCTGCGAGGTGCCAGGGCTGCCCATCCAGCGCTGGGGGTGTCTTTTGGGGTGGAATTGCTGTTCTTTCTGCTGAAGTTCTGGCTGCAGATGGCAGCAGGGTAGATGGAAGAGGAGCTCCTGCTCGTGGGAGGAACAGGGAGGAAGATGAGGGTCCAGCCCAGTGTGGGGGCTCTGCCCAGCCCCAGGATGGGGCTCAACCCAGCTTAGGCACCAGCCGAGGTCAGAGTGGCTGCGGGAGGTTGCGTTTAATTAAAATAACCCTCAGCATGACCCCGAGTGCAGAGCTGCTGGGAGCTGATGAGGGAAACAGCTGCAACCCTTTTATCTGAGGACAGCCACGGCGCGATGATGTAATTTTCATTTCCGATGGGCGCCGGGATGACCTAATTCCACACGGCATCTTGTCTCTCACTTCAAAGTAGGGCACTTCAGCCGATCTGGAATCCAGCTCCGCTCCTCCCAGCCCTGCTCACATCCAAGGCTGGAGCACCACGGCAGGAGTGGGAACCCCAAGGGGGTTTGGATCCAGATTTGAGTTAAAGCTTTAAAACTCTGGTAAGCAAAAGGAAAACCCATTGTATTTCCATTGGTGCAGTCTGGGAGGTTTTGGAAAATTGGTTTTGTTGATTGCCCAGAGCAGCTGTGGCTGCCCCTGGATCCCTGGCAGTGCCCAAGGCCAGGCTGGACACTGGGGCTGGGAGAACCTGGGACAGCTGGAGGGGTCCCTGCCCATGGCAGGGGTGGAACAAATCATCTTTCAGGTCCCTTCTGATCCAAACACAGTCACAGAAGTTGTGTCTTTCCTTGCATGGCCACCAGAGCTGATGGTGACCAATATCTTCCATTTACAAATCACATCCTAACCGGGCTGTGAGAATCAGGTCGCTGAGGCTGCGGGCAGGGCTGGCAGGGCTCGGTGCCGCTCTGGGTGTCAGTAGGTGTCACCCTGCGGTCGCCGGAGCGCTGCTGGCACCGCGCAGCTCCTGCCGGGCGCTGCCACACCCGCTCCGGCATGGACCGGGACGAACCAGCCGGGAGCCCCGGGACGAACCGGGGTTAGAACCATCCCGGAGCTCCGAGATGAACCGGGGTTAACCAGCCCCGAGCTCCGGGATGAACCGGGGTGAACTATCCCGGAGCCCCGGGATGAACCGGGGTTAACCAGCTCGGAGCCCCGGGATGAACCGGGGTTAACCAGCTCGGAGCCCCGGGACGAACAGGGATGAACCGGCCAGGAGCTCCGGGATGAACCGGGGTTAGAACCGGCTGGGAGCTCCGGGACGAACCGGGGTTAACCAGCCCGGAGCTCCGGGGTGAACCGGGGTTAACCAGCCCGAAGCTCCGGGACAAACCGGGACGAACCGGGGTGAACCATCCCGGAGCTTCGGGACAAACCGGGGTGAACCGACTGGGAGCTCCGGGGTTAAGCAGCCGGGCGCTTCTCGGTGGGCAGGGAGGGAGCGATGCTCAGAGCTTCACTCGCTGCCCAGGGATGCTCTGCCCAGGCGAGCCCCTGGCTCGGGTTGGGTTTGCAGGTGCCGGAGCGTGGGGTGCTCGGCCGGAATCAGCTCCCGAAATCTCCTTCGGGAGAAGCTGACTCCCGGCTCAGCCCCTGCCATCAGCCCTGTGCAGGGCTCCCGAGGCCGAGCCTCCCTCTGTGGCGGCGCTGCAAACCCAGCTCAGCCCCGGGCTGCAAACCCGGCTAAGCGTCTGCTCGGTGGGCTGGGATTGACGGGGGTGGGAGCTGGAACCGCCCTGCCCGGGGGCGCTGCAATCCCGTTAGGGCACTGGGGAGCCTTCCAGAAGGGACTGGGAGGTGTTCCTGAGGAGCAGAGCCTGCCTGGGCAGTGCAGGGCAGGATTATCCCTGTGCTGCTGCTCTGCCCATCACCGGCAGTAAATCCGGGAAAGGGGAGCGCTGAGGAAGAGGCTCTGTGCCACAGAGTGCCTCAGTTCGGGCCCCTTTGAGCAAGGGAGCCCCACAGTGACCCTGGAAATGACCCAGGTGCAGGCTGAGCCCTGCTGGAAACCAGAGTGACACAGAGGAGCTCTTCTGTCTGAATGTGCAGAGTGTGAGCTGGGCTCTCACAGGGTTGCAGGTGTCCGTGCCCTTACACCCCCCTTTTGCTGTGTCTGACTCTGCAATGCCCAGCCCCTGGTGGGAGCTCCAGCCTGGCCCAGGACCCTCACCTGGATGGCAGTGTGGTGGAACTGATCCATTTTCCCCGGGTAAGCGGCTTTGGCAGGAGCAGAGGAGCCTCCAAACCCAGCTCCAGTGCAGCCACTCTCACATCCCCCCTCACGCTGCTCCCTGCACTAGGAGTGGAGATTTAAGCCAAATCGGGAGGGCTCAGATGTGCTTATGCTCTCTATCCCTTCCCTCCTCTCTGTTCCCATCCCTGTAACTGCTGACATTAGTTAAACAGCAGGTAATACTTTTTCCACAGACCTGTGGAAATGACACGGGGTTTATAAACCTCAGGAGGGTTTGCTGGCCTTCCCAGGATTGCAAAGTCAGCAAAAATCCGCCTCAGCTGCAAAATGCCACTGCAGGAGGGATGTGTTGTGGCCAGAGGATGGGGCAGGGCTTGGCCTGCTCCTCTGCCTGGTCCTGGCAGTGCCGGGATCTCGTGTTGGGCAGCAGAGCCCAAGGCAACGTCCCCCAAGCTTTAAGGTTTATGCTCCAGTTCAGTCAATGAGGGATATTTTTGTGTCTTGTCTTAAGAAAAATCCTTGACTGGGAATCACTTTTATGTCCCTTGTATTGCCAGTGATAATGTGGCTTTGCATGTCAAGAAATTCCAGCCTTGAGGGATTGTCCCAAGTCCATCCCCTGCCCTGTTGGGGATGCAGCCTCATCCCACCAGCCCCAGCCCCACAGAGAATTTGGTGTCATGCAGGTGAAACGTGAGGGTAAAATGTGTTGTTATTGTGAGTAGAGGTGAGGCAGTGCAGGCATTCTCATTATCATTACTCACTCACAAGATCGGTGAAGAACAAAATAATTACCAAACCATCCTGCTGCAAGAATGGAGCTGGTGCTGGCAACTAATCTGCTTGTAGGCTTTTGTGAAAAATGCAGGATTATCACCTTCATTTCACCCATTCAGCTCATTTCTAGCTCGTTTTGCTTTGCTGTTTCTCTGAAGAATGCCAATTGTGGTTCATGGCTCCATCCCTTCCTGGCTGACACATTGATCCTTCCTCAGGAGGCTCCCTGGTCTGTTCCTCAGTAGCTCAATATTATATTTTACCCTCAGTCTGAGGATTTTATTTAAAATAGAGACCTTCTCCTGTGCACTTTTGAAACCTGTGGCACTGGGCTGGGGTGCAGCCTTGCCCTGAGCAGCCCAGGGCTGCCTCAGGTGGGCTGGGAAGGTTTGCAGGATGAAGTTTGAATGGAATCAGTATTTCTACACAGTAGTGGTGTATCCTGCTGCATCTGGACTTTCCCACTGAATTCCCTTTCTCAGAGGAGGAGGAGAGAAGTGTCCTGTGAGCTCAGAGACGGGGTGGGGCTGGGGAGGGTGTTTGCCACATTTAAGAGGCATTTTTTGTGTCCCCCTGTGTATTGTGCTCTGAGTGTGAAGCCAGCCTTGGCAATCCCTGTCTGTGCCAGGGCATGGCTGGGAGTGACAACGTGGTTTTGGTAAAAACCCACCAGTTTTGGCAAACACTTTGTGATTAGGTTGTATATTACACAATAAAACCAAAATAACGTTCAACTGAACATTAAAAAGTGGAGGCTTTGAAAGGAAGTGTGAGTTAGGGTTTGGATTCTCCATTTTTTTAGTCTTGATTTGTTTATTCATGCATTCTTTTGGGAATTACACCTGACTCAAACAAGTGCTCTGTTTGTGGGGTTTCTTCCCTTTCTCCCTTGTTTTCACACGGTGAGAAGTGGGAGCTGTGCTGGGTTCTTCCCTTGCTGCTGATGCCCCCTGGGCTCACCCTGCCAGGGATGGATTTTACCTTTGAGGAGGACAATCCCTGACCTTCAAACCCGTAGTAAGTGGAAATTAGCCTTGGTTGAAGGCACCCTCCCATAACTGGGGAGGAGCTGCTCGTGTGTTCCCTTCTGCAGAACCCCAGAGTCCCTCAGGTGCCTCAGCAGCTCCTCTGCTGCTCCTTAAACCCCATCAGTTCTGTGACATGCTGGCAACATCAGAAGAAAACTGAGCGAGGAACCTGCCTTAGAGCCAGGGCCCTTGTGATGTTCCCTCTTTTCCTCCCTCCCTCAGTGTTTTGGTTTTTGCCTTCTGTGCTTTCCTGACCTTGCCCAGCTGCTGGTGCTGCCTGGGGTGGGTGCCTTGCATTGTTATTTCAGCCTGTGCTCCTCCTCTCCAGCAGCAATTGGCTGGCACGTGGTGCTTTGCTTTTCCTGGCACCCCACTTACATTTCACTTCTCTTATCAGCTGATTTACTGCCTCTAGACAGAAGATGAATAGTTTGCACTTTGTACTCTTAAATCAAAGCAGAATGGGAAAGACTGCTTTAATCATATTTTATTCCAACCCCACTTATCTGAATCACCTATTGCTTAGCCCTGTCAGCAGTGATATGTCTGCAATTTCCTATCTTTGCTGTGCCTCAGCACAGCACCAGGGCTTTGCTTATTCATGACTCCAGCATTGTTCAACCCCAAACTGGGAGAGGCTCCGAGCAGCTCCACACGACCCCATGGCTCAAACAGTGAGACTGAACTCATTGGTTTATTTTGCCATTGGATCATTATTATTATTGTTATTTTATAATGCTTTGTTTTGCCATCGAAGCCACGTTTGGAACAGGGCCTGTGAGCTGGGCTTAGCTCAGCCTGACATTTCTGTCTGGGCTTCACATGAGGTTTATTCCAGGCTTTCCAGGCACAGCTCTGCTGTACACAGAGCAGGAGCAGCCAGTGTAGGGGAAGGAGAGAAGTGCAGCAGGCATTGGCCTAATGGTCATTTCACCGGGGGCTTATGTGACTTGTGGCATCTGGGGCTGCAAGCATGAAGTGCTTTTGATTTCTGGTTTGAGACTGATTTATTATAAAAGTTAAAAATTAAAGCAAATTGGTTAAAATTATATATATATATACATATATATATTACATGTGTTTCATGCACTTGTTTGGTGATATAGGATTTTGATCTTAAAAAATTGCTGGAACTGTTTTTTGAATGGACTTTGAATGTCATGGTTCAAGCTTTGTGGACACAGCTCCCTAGTGCCTGGGTAATGCATGTGGAAACAAGCAATCCACACCCTCCATGGTCAAAAAGAAATCATTAAAAGGATTTGGTGCAGGCTGGCAATGCAAAATGGCTTAAATCACAAAATAATACAGGGTGAAAAAAGAGATTTGAAAATTCAATGATGAATAATTTTCTCTCCATGCCTCCTGTGTGTGTGTCCATGGAGCTTTCCAATGAGTGGGAACTCATCCAGGGGGAATGTGCTGCAGGCAGAGGGGCAGGAGGGGTTTGCTGCTTTTCTCTTGAGCTGGATGGGAGCTGACAGGGTGTGTGAGGAGTTGCTGACCTTTTCAGGGGGCTGCTTTTCCACCTGCAGCACCTGAAGGTTCCTGCTGGGCCGTGCTGAGCTCTGCTGTTAGCCACAAAGCAGTTAAAGATATCCTTCAGTTGATAACTGGGGGTAATTTTTATTTTCCTTCTTGCCAGGATCTGGAATGATTTATGTGGCTGGAGCAGAACTGTGTGTGCTGTGAGCAGTTTACTCAGAATTTCCCTTTGCTTCCACCAGAGTGTGGCTGCATAAATGATACTCTGTGGTTTGAACTTGTTTGCTCCTTTATTGGATGGAAATCAAGCAATGGAACAGCTCTGGCCTTCGACTTCCAGAGCTTTGGCTCAGGACCAGGGTCTGGGTCGTCACTTCAGGCTGGGGACAAAGCTCAATTGAATGATGTCTTCTACCAGGCTAAAGCTCAACCAGAGTCCTGGCTGAAAAGGCTTCTCCAAGTTATGCAGTTCACTGTTTTATTTTTTTAAAAAAAAATCATTTAATAGTATTTTTACAGCTTTTCTCACAACCCAGCTAAAAATCCCATTTCTGTTTCAGATTATTATGTACAAATTCCTTTTCATTCCATTTCAAATTCCTTTATGTATAAACTCAGGACATCAACAGGCATCTCCTGCGTCCTTCACTCTCCCCATGGAACTGAGCTGCTGCTCCTCCCTGGAGGTATTTCTTACTGGATTTGTTATTTTGAAGATTGTTGTGGCACCACGTCTAACTTGGGTGTATCACTGAGATCTTACTGAGTGCTTAAAATGGGGCTGGTGCTTTTGGGCCGAGATTTGCTGGGGCTTGCTTGGTAGATAAATGAGGGAAATGTGCTCTGCTGGGGCTTTTCTTTCTCTGGAATATCAGCCTGATGATGCTGCAGCAGCTGTGGCTGAGGTGGAAAACATCCTCCCTGCTCAAGGGCCACAGCTGGGAGCTGAGAGGGGTGGAAATCTGGAACTCACAGGTGGCCCTGGGAGTTTTTCAGCTCAGGGAAGAAATCTCCCTAATTTGCATCAATTCCAGTCCCTCTGGCTTTCTCCTTTATCAGGAAAGCAACAGTAGCTGCAGGATCCATGGCTGGTGTGTGCTTGCTGTCTCTGGAAATAACAGAGGACTTATGGAAATCGCAGTCAGGAAAGTGGCAGTTTTGAAGCGAATCCCTTCGGTTCAGTTTCTTGCAGAACACATTTAAAGAACTCTCAGTAATCATTTTCATGCTAAAGCTGAAATTGTCTTGTTAGATTGTTGCTTTTGAGTGGAGAAATGGATTGACATTGATTTTTTTCCCCCCTTTTACACAGATATTCAAGTTTTTTGTGTCAGTCTGATTTGACAGAAACTGAGATCTGTCTTTATTATTTTTAGGCTGCTGACAGCTCAGTGTTTTTGACAGATAGAAGGATATTTTACACCCTTCTGATAGGGATTACCCTGTTTAATGTCCTCTCTTCCCAATGTTTCTCCTGAATGCATTACAAAGTTGCCTAGCTGGATGCTTGTTAAGTAATACACTTAATACATTTATTTATTAATTATCCCCCGGTGATTTCTGGGGTCCAGGCACCAGAAATGTGTATTATAAATCTGTATTATCTTCCCCAGCAGAGAACCCCACGGCCCCATCACACCCCCAAGCCCTCAGTGCTGCCAGGACCTTGGACAGCAGAATTCCTGTCAGAGCCACGGACAGCAGAATTCCCGTCGGGACTCCTGGGCAGCAGAATTCCTTTCAGGACCTTGGACAGCAGAATTCCCGTCGGGATTCCCGGACAGCAGAATTCCTGTCGGGACTCCTGGGCAGCAGAATTCCTTTCAGGACCATGGACAGCAGAATTCCCGTCGGGACTCCTGGGCAGCAGAATTCCCGTCGGGATTCCTGGGCAGCAGAACTCCCGTCGGGATTCCTGGGCAGCAGAATTCCTGTCGGGACCATGGACAGCAGAATTCCTGTCAGAGCCATGGACGGCAGAATTCCCGTCAGAGCCATGGACGGCAGAATTCCCGTCGGGATTCCTGGGCAGCAGAATTCCTTTCAGGACCATGGACAGCAGAATGCCCGTCGGGATTCCTGGGCAGCAGAAAGCAGAATTCCTGTCGGGATTCCTGGACAGCAGAATTCCCGTCAGGACCACGGACAGCAGAATTCCCGTCAGGACCACGGACAGCAGAATTCTGCGGTGCCCGCAGCTGTTCCTGGTTTTTATCAGGAACTGAAGGCAGCGATCCCAGGCCCCAGCACAGATGCATCTCCTGCAGTAAATGTGTCCCAAAGGGGGTGAGAGCTTTGCTGGAAGGTTTTCATTTTCTCTGCAGGTAAAAGCCATTTCTGTGCTGCTTTGGAATGAAACCAAAAAGAAATCGTGCCTGAATGAGCTTTCTGTGTCAGAGCACAGCCCTGGCTGACAGAAACCTGAGGGACTGCAGGGATCTGAAGCTACACAGGTTTTTTGGTTTTCTTTAAATTATTTTTCCTTCAGAGTTATTGAGATTACCTTTTGAACTTGCTGTCGTGTCTCAGGCTGACCCAGCCCTGTCTCTGTTCCAGTTTTATTCGTGTTCTGTGACTCAGCAGAGACTCAGCCACAGCTGTGCCTGGGTTTGGCAGGGTTGGGGTGTCCCCTGTCCCAGCTGAGGACAAAGCCAGGTGTCCCCACTGCCCAGAGCACGGGCTGGGCACCAGTTTGTCCATGGGAGTGACTTCTGAGCAGCCTTGATGGCTGTGACTGTCCAGCAGTGGGAATGTGGCTGGGTTACCCCAGCACCCTCTGAATGAGTATTTGCAGTTACATGGAGATGAACACTTGGTGTGTTGTAGCACTCAGTGCAGTGTCTTTTAAATTCAAATATCTTCTCACTGGCCTTGCTGCATCTCCAGTGAGTTACTCTGTAGAGCTCAGGTGATTTACTGACACTGCTTTTGCCATCTGTATCCCTCTCTTCTCACCATTATTAGGGCTCTGTTACCTCTAATATTTAAGTCTGCCACCACCTGTCTCCCTCTCTTGCAGGTGAAGTTACCACAGACTCAGTGTGATTCCTCAGTGTGACTTTGGAGGTACAGGGGAAGTGTAAATGGGATTTAAACTGCATTGCTGTGATGGTCACTGGAAATTGGGACGTCGATTTTTCATTTACCCCAAAACAAGTAAATCAAAACTTTCAATTGAATTTTATTCCTGTGACAGTTTGATTTCAGTTCTCATTTTGTTTGATGTTGACCAGACACTGAAGTATCCACTGAAAACACCAGGCTTTGGAACCACTCCATGCAGCCAGGTTTATGTGTGCATTTAGTCCTGGGAACTTTAGTTAGAGAGGTTTGGAAACTGGGGCTAAATCCTTCCCTGGCAGGGTGGGCAGCCCTGGCACAGGTGCCCAGAGCAGCTGTGGCTGCCCCTGGATCCCTGGCAGTGCCCAAATCCAGGTTGGGCACTGGGACTTGGAGAACCTGGGACAGTGGGAGGTGTCCCTGCCATGGCAGGGGTGAAAGGAGGTGATATTTTAGGTCCCTCCAACCTGGAATTTGATTATTCTGTTATTTCCTCTGATTGGAAAAGTTGTTGGCAGCAGTAAGGGCTCAAACCTTACTCCAGAGGCACAGGGAACCTGCAGATCCTTAGGGAAGGAGCTGAGCCTGGAAGTGCAGAGTTCAGAGAGGCCCTGCAGTGTGTGCAGTGTGTTGGGTGTGTGCCCCTTCCAGAGCCACCAACAGCCACCAGGGACAGGGACAGAGCCAGGGCTGCAGGGCCGTGGTCACCCAGGGAGCAGCTCCGTGGGGACACCCAAACTCTCAGCATAAAGCTATCACCAGCTTTATTTTAGCTTGATTTCCATGGACATACAGAGCAATTTCTACTTGTCTGTGGCAAAGCTGAAAGAGGTTGGAGTAAATAACCCAGGCCTGGTGACGGTGTGGGACAGTGGCCAGCAGGGACATCCTGTCTGTTGCTTCCCCAGTGGCCCCTTGTGCTGACATGGTTAATTTCAGTAACTGCTCTCTGCAAACAGCTAATACGTGTCTCTGACTCTTGCAGGAACGTGATAAGCTGCTAAGGTTCAGGAAGCAAAGGAAAAAAATGACAAGAATTCCTAAGGTAAAAAACAAACCCTTCCATGGTGACATGCTGATGGACAGGGCTGGGGTGCTCAGAGCACCCCAGGGCCATGGCAATGTTCTCCTCAAGGGTCTGGATATGGGTCCTGAACCTCAGGTTGGGTGATGTAGCTCAAGGACATTGACAGACTGCATTGGGATATTCAAGGGGGGCAGGGGACCTGTTTGCATCGAGCATTCTGAGCCTTTTCATTCACTCTGTGGGACTCTGGTGGGATGTGGTTGTCTTAAGAGCAGACAAATTTTATGAATTAACACGTCTCCCAATGATCTTCTAATGGTGCTGCCTGAAAACATATGTACGTAGTAAATAATTCATGATGGATTTTAGTAACATGGAAATTGCTGGCTGGGGAAGCAGTGGTTAGAGCTCAGGGAAAAGGGGATGTTGGTTAATGAGGGCTTGGCAGGGTGTTAATGTAAATATTAACACTAAAATGCCACAGTAAGGTTTAATGTCAGGGCTGCCAGTGTGCTGTGATCCACAGATGAACAATTAGAGTGAGGCTGGAGCTAATGAACCTATGAACAACTAATTGAGGTCGATGGGAAATAGCTCCAGTCATCCTGAACCTCACATCCAGGCCTTCCAGGGAGTCACACTCTGTCTGAAAGCTGGGTGGGGCTGCAGGGACAGCACACAGGGAATGGCTCCCACTGCCAGAGGGCAGGGCTGGATGGGAGATTGGGAATTGGGAATTGTTCCCTGGCAGGG
>JAWMQZ010000072.1:13249067-13296878 GCA_035584835.1 Tangara arthus
AATATATCTTTATATTCAACTATGTTTATATTGTTGATAGATATATATATATATATATATATATATATAAAAATATATAAAATTAATGAAAGGCAGGATCCTTATTTCTGGGCCCATTCCACACTGGAGGTTTCACTTTATCCTTCTAGGAGATCCTCAGCATCTCCCCTTGTCATATTTAAGCGTTTCAAGGGTATGGAAAAGTAGGGAATGTCTAACTACCCCACTCAGGGCCTGTCTGCATTTGTAGTGCAGGTTGTAAGGATTGCATTCAGCACCCCACAGTCCCGAGGGAGGTCAGAGCACGGAGGGAAATGGATCCCAAATGGGTCCCAGAATGGTTTGGGATGGAAGGGAGCTCATCCCATCCCACCCCACCCCTGCAGGGACACCTTTCACCATCCCAGCTCGTCCAGTGCTCAGGGAGAGAAGTGCCAAACACCTCTGGCACACAGTGACAGTCCAGATGTATTATAATTATTATTGTTATAAACTCTCCTTGCTAATAACAAGAAGATTTTATGAAGAGCTGTCCCTGAAGTCACTCAGAAGTGACTCGCTAGCTGAGTAATTTCAAATCAAATCATTGTTTCTCTCACGAAACCAGGCTTTCACTCAGGTCTAAATGTCAAACTTTTAAATCTAAAACCAGAACTGGGGAGAAGGGGCAAAGTTTCTCTTTCTTGCCAACACCAGCTCAGTCTCAAATGCTCAGGAAAAGGAGAATAAAGCAGTTGGCCCAACTCACCTGTACACTGAAGGGGAATTGCTTAAGTGCACACAGGTCCTGGGGTCTCACTTGTAGAAAAACAAGGAATGAACCCAAAATTGAGCTGTGAGCAGTTTTGCACATGGAGAATTTGATAAGCCCTGAGTGCTGGCACAGACACAGGTGGTTGTGTGTCCCTGCACACAATCCAGGTGTGCAGGGCTCAGGTGGGCACCTGCAGGGACCCTGCCCATCCTCACCTGTGCTCCCCAGGAAGGTGGGAAGTGCTGCTGGGTCTGGGCTGCCTCAGATGCCTCCCTGTGCCCTGGGGTTTAATCTGTAAACACAGGAAAAACCACAATTTTCTAGTCATGAACCGTTGCTTGAAAATGGTGCTTACTGGCTAATTCAGAATAACAAAGATGTTTTGAGTAATTCTGCTTTTTTTTGTGATGAACTGGAGCAGGTAGGAAGATAAACCATGTGCCTGGAATTGTTCAGTTCTGATAATTGCCATTTTATCTATAAAATATAAATATTATCCTGTGTGATTAAGACAGAATTTATTTTAAGCAATCAAACAACTGTAACTAAAACAAAAAGCAACAAAACAAAGCCCAAACCCCCCAAATGCTGGGCCATTATTGTTGTTATTCTAGTTGGTTGCTGTTGTTGATAATGGAATATTACCCATTTTATTGAAGCAAAGTAAATTCTTTTTAATGAAGAAAAGCACAGAAGACCCAAAAATGAGAAATTTCAGCTCTGATTTCGAATCCTGCTCTTTGCTGCTTCGTCTTCTGTCACTAAAATTCAAACTAGAACCATGAAAGGCCAAATTAAGTGTGTTTTGTAGGTGATCTGAGCGATTCATTTGTTCAGTCTCTGTGTTTGCAGAGTGTTTGGCCACTGCTGGCCCTGCCCATCTCCCTGTCCCTGCAGGATCAGACACTTTTTATCTGCTCTGCTGTCTCTGAGTTTCAAAGCTCCGGCTCAACGATAATTTTACAACTCTGGCACTTTGAGACTTGCTCAAGCAGAGAACACAATCTTTAAATCCAGCTGAATTCAACACTTGTATTTATTAACAAAGTGGCACCCGGCCAGGATTCTCAGCACAGAACCTGTTTGGCCATAATGCTGCCTTTGTGAGGATATCTGAATTTCTGGAATTCAGACCCACCAATTTGCTCAATGAACCAGAAAGCATTTTCTATTTCGTGGCAGGAGGAATTAGGAAAAATTACCAGCCTTGCATTTTTTTTTCCCCTCTGAGTTCTGTAATAAAATTGTTTTTGAACTTTATTCTTCTGGGTATTTGGGGTGTTCCTGTACATTCCAGTCATCTCAGGATGACCACATGAGGAGAAGGAGGAAACAAAAAAAAAACCAAACCAGTACTGAAACAACAGCAAATATTGTAATTTCCTAGTTTCCTTTTCCTAGAAATAACCTCAGAAATGCTTCCTAAGTAAAGATGTTGGGTAATGCAGGAGATTTGTTCAGGAGATTTATACTGTATAACTGAAAATACCCTGAAAAGATCAGCAAAGGCTGCAATTTTATAATTAGAATCATTTTTTTAAAAGTGGCAAAAGGAGGGTTGTTGAACTTTGGTTTGTGTCTCTTTTGAGAAACAGGCACTTCTAAAAAGCATTTTGCCTTTAATTGTTCCTCTTTTGTGTTTTTGTTTTGATTTTCTTTTGAACAGCAACAGGAATTTTATCCTCTCTGAAGAAGTGTGAAAGCTTTTCCTGTAATTTCTTGCATCACTCGAAGAGGGAGGAAAGTTTGGACGGTGCCAGAATGTCCCACCATTAACATGTAAGTCGATGACATATTTTTTTTAATGTTTAACAAAAAAAGCACCATTTGTTGTTTGTTGCTTGGGGGAAAATCCTTTCATGACTTCAACTTTTGGTTATTGTGACTCTGTTATTTCACTAGGGCTGTGTCTATCAGTGTTTGTGTTTGGGAGTTGCATTTGTAACTAAAATTAGAGGACCCCTTGGTATAAATATAAACATAAATATTTATATGAATGTAACTTTTTGATAAAAAACCCGTGTATCTTGCATGTGTCCGTGAAAATTCAGGAAAAATAACTTGTTTATTTCAACTGTCATAATCCTCATTGTTTAGCCCTTGAGGTTTGATTTAGAGAGCTCAGCAAAGATCAGGGACCTGGTAACCCAAATAACCCAGGCTGAGCTGAGGAGATATTTTGCTGATGAACTGAGAAGAATTCCCCAAACATTTGAATTTTCTCTCCAAGTCCTTTTTGTGAAAGATGTGGGATGTCTTAGACTGTGTTCAGCCAAGTTCAGGGTTCCTAGGGGCTGTCGTGGATGAAGCTCTGAGCTCCTAAGCGCAGGCCAGGTGTGCTGGTGATGCCCCAGCCTTCTCCAAGGGCTGCTCCCAGGAATTCCTGGCTCCTGCTGTCTCATCCCAGTGGAGATGTGGATGGCCACCACTGAAACTGCACCATCTCCATTTGGATGTCTCAGCAAACACTGGCAGAGACCAAAGCTGTGTCTTATTTTTATTTTTCAAGCCTTTCACTTCCTCTTTTGGTTTCCTCCTTGGGCTCTCTTGCTCTGATACTGTTTTGTTCCTGTGTATTTCCCATCCTTCTAAATGTGAATGGAAAGCCAAGGATGGCAGGTGAGGAGCTGGCTCTGCAGCAGTGCAGAGGTGCTGGAACATCAGCTCCTCCAATGTTCTGCTTAAATCCATGGTCACAAACCAGCAAAACCCTGCTGGAGGCGCTGCCCCGCCCCAGCAGCCCCTGTCCCCCTGTCCTTGTCATCCTCTCACCTTCTGCCTGTAAATCTGAGTGCTGCAGACACTGTGATGGTCACACAGAACCAGACCAGATTCACTTCAGATCTCAGCAGCAGACAGAGAACCCTCAGGGGTTTTTGTTTTATTTTTGCTTTCCTTGTCTCTGTTTCTGTTCCACTTCTCCAGTGCTGGCTCTGCCTCGTTTGGGTATCGCTCTCCAGTGCTGACCCCTCGTGCACAGGGGAGGGACCTTTGTCACCCAGGTGTGACACCCAGGTGTTGTGGCCTCTCTGAGCACTCAGGCAGGGCTGGCAGTGTCCCCTCCCCTCAGCAGGAGCTCTGTGTCAGGTGGGATTGTCCCTCAGGTGCCACCACATCCCCTGCTCTGCTGTGCCCAGGTGACAGCTCCATGTCACGGTGACAGCCAGTGCTGCTCTCCTGGCTCTTTGGAACCATTATAGGTGGCATCAAGCTGGACTAACACTGCTGTTCTTTCCATTTTAATAACCAAGTGAGGAGAGGGCTGCCCTAAAGACCTGGTACCTGGATGTGGAGCAGCTCAGAGCAGAAATGGGCCATGAAAGGCAGGATGAGGGATGCCAGAAGAGTGAGGAGAAGGGAGATGTGTCCTATTTAACTGCCAAGAGGGATCTGAAGGAAATAATTGCATTTTCCTTCCCCCCAGACTCATCCCTGATAATTGGTCATTTCATGGAGCCTGAGTGTCCAAGGAAATGGTTTGGCCTTGGCTGGTTCAGCTCCCTGCCCCAGATCCCTGTGGTTCTGTGGCTGGAGGTGCTGGCACAGGGCAGGGGTGATCCCTGCACTGCTGCAGCTCTAACTGCAGTGTTTGCTCATTTTTGTAGTTTCATGTGCGAGGCCCTCCCTGGAAAATGAAATTTGTATTGTTGGGTTGTTTGGCACAGTTCCAGCTGTGCTGATTGTCTTTTATTGGGCATCACAGATTTGAGCTGTACTTGATTAGAGCATCAGTTTGATTTCTTTTCCTGGTGCTTCCAGCCCTCACATGTTTTTCCCTGCCAGCTCAGCCAGCAGCAGCAGGACACTGAGTGGCTGCATTTATTCTTCCTGAGCAGCAATTTTCAAAGCAAAAACCATCTTTGAAGCAACCTTCTATGGCCTAGCCTCATTTCTTGGCTTTATCCTTCTAAATGATAGAGCAAAATCTGTATCTCAGTGTGGTAGCAGGAGGCAAAGTAAATAAGCAGAGTGGGACTCACAGCCTTGGGTTTGAAGTCCAGCCAGGCATAAAGGTGCTAAAGGAGAACCCTGTCCTGCCCTGTCATGGCCAGGGGTCCCTGGGAGGCCTTCAGGGGTCTGTTCTCAGAGATTCCTTGGTCAAAAATATAATTTGAAGCCACATTTAACCCATCTAAAGACTTACTAATGCAACATTACAAGGAGCAGTTGTTGGCTCCTACCGTGGCCATAGAGCAGAGGTCAGAAGTAGGAGAGAGTCAGAGAGAGTCAAGTTTCTGGTTTTGATTTCATATGAAAATGTTTTATTATGGCTTCATTTCATGTCCAGGGATGCACAGTTGAATCACACATCATTCAGCCTCTTAATTTCCTGTAATAAAAATATAAGTGCTCAGATAAAGAAGTTCAAAGACATTCAGTTGAAAATCATGGGGTTGAGAGAGAGAAATCTTCTCTATGCTTCTTCCAGCTCCTAAACAGGTCTGCAGTGTCAGCTTGTGTGTGCTTGGTGTCCTTTGTCACCTCCTTCCCATCGGGGGTTTGGAAGTTTGTGCTTTAATGCAGTTACTGATGTGGCAGGTTCCATGTGCTGGGCTGGCTGTGAGGGGAGCTCCCTGCTCCAGGGGATTGGGAATGGGAGCTGCTCCTCCCAGCCAGGCTGCAGCTCTGCATCCGCTGGGAGAGCTCCCAGCCCTTCCTCAGGCAGCACTGGGACTGGGAAACTGGGAGAGCCATCCCAAACTGGCTTTATCCCAAACTGGATTTATCCCACATGGGAGAGTCATCCCAAAGTGCATTTATCCCAAATGGGAGAGTCATCCCAAATGGGAGAGTTATCCCAAACTGGATTTATCCCAAATGGGAAATTTATCCCAAATGGGAGATTCATCCCAAACTGGGTTTATCCCAAATGGGAGATTCATCCCAAACTGGATTTATCCCACATGGGAGATTCATCCCAAACTGGGTTTATCCCAAATGGGAGATTCATCCCAAAGTGAATTTATACCAAATGGGAGAATCATCCCAAACTGGATTTATCCCGAAAGGGAGATTCATCCCAAACTGGATTTATCCCAAATGGGAGATTCATCCCAAAGTGAATTTATCCCAAATGGGAGAGTCATCCCAAACTGGGTTTATCCCAAATGGGAGAGTCATCCCAAACTGGATTTATCCCACATGGGAGAGTCATCCCAAAGTGCATTTATCCCAAAGTGCATTTATCCCAAAAGGGAGATTCATCCTAAATAGGAGATTCATCCCATACTGGAATTATCCCAGATGGGAGATTCATCCCAAAGTGAATTTATACCAAATGGGAGAATCATCCCAAACTGGATTTATCCTGAAAGGGAGATTCATCCCAAACTGGATTTATCCCAAATGGAAGTTCATCCCAAACTGGATTTATCCCAAATGGACGTTCATCCCAAACTGGATTTATCCCAAATGGGAGAGTCATCCCAAACTGGATTTATCCCAAATGGAAGTTCATCCCAAGCTGGATTTATCCCAAACGGGAGAGTCATCCCAAGCTGGATTTATCCCAAACGGGAGATTCATCCCAACCCCAGCACCCAGCACTGAGGGATGCTCTGGGCAGGTCTCTCTCTGTGCCTGTTCCCCCTCAGTTCCTCCCCCAGACCTGCCTGACTCTCCCCCAGCAGCCAGTCCTTACTGGGCTCTGCAGGAGCCAGACACCAGCAGGATTTCGGAAGGCTCGGGCAGAGCTTTTGCCCCTCAGGCAGGAATTTGTGATTCCCAACAGCATCACAAGGCCCGGGAGCCTCTCCCCAGATCAGTGCCGGGTTTGTGATGCAGAAACGACAAACAAATCACCCAGGCTGTGTTTCTGCAGCGTTCCCTGCCTGTGTTGGGTCCCACCGAGCCCCAGCAGCAAGGGAGAGGCAGGCAGGGATAAAGGACTGGGAAAGCTGGGCTGCACAACCCTGCTTGATGGGCGGTCTCCTCTGATATCACAAACTTTTCCTATTAGGAAAAAGAAGCCAGAAGCCTTTGCCTACCAAAAGAGAATCTTTGATCTCAGTCTTTTATGTTGCTCTCCCCCTGGCCCCCCTGACTCGGAGGAGCCATGCCAGCATTATAGAAATAGCATCTGCAAAACAATTTGCAAAGCTGGCGTTGAATACATCTTGCTTTTCAAAAAGCAAATCTTTCACATCATGTCATGTGGTGATTTTTGTGATGTTGCATTTTTTTTTTTTTCATGGCCTATGTGTAGAAGATGGATGTCAAAGACATCAACCCAACAAACAACTGTAAATATTTGCCTTGAGAAAGCATGTGGTATATCCTGTAATTCTTGGCTCAGCCTCTTAATCTGGAGGCAGCTTAATTAGTTGTTAGTGGACTAAAGCAAAGAAAATATTTTAAAAATAAATTAAATAAACAACATGGGGCCTGATTTTTATAAAGTGCTATAGTCCACAGTGGCTTTTGTAGGAGCTAAGTGTGCTCATCACTCTGAGAACTGGGCCCTGAACTCATGCTTTGAAAGTTAAAATTTTAGCTGTGTTCTTGGCACTACATAAAATCACCCAATTACAGGATTTCAGAAACCACTGGCACTGCACGGTCCCTTAATTCTATATTTATTTTCCTGAATTTGTGGCCATAACTTCAGAAATAGTGGATTTCCTTTAGCTGCTGTTGCTTTTTGGTCCTGAGGAGGGGATCACGATTTGGAAGACAAAGGCACTACAGAAATCAGTTCCCTTTGTGAAAAACTCTGATTTTTGTTTTCCTCCTCACAACATCTTTAAATATAACTAGTGATAGCGAGTATGTTAACAATTCCACTGACATGTGGTTCCACAGAAAAGGTCTCTTTATTTTTTCCAGTGAGCTCTTAAGTGTGAAAAAACACAGGAGCATTATTGAGGGCAGTTTAATGGGATCTGTGTTCAGCAGTCAGGATTTCAATTTCTTCTTTAAAATGTTACACTTCAATTTCTTCTTTTAAATGTTAGCATCAGGGCTGTGCTAGAAAATGTAATATAAAATGGTGATGCTGTGATGTCAGCTGGAATATTGGGTTCAGTCCCATTTCAGCAAGAAATACTCCATAAATAAGGGTGGCTAAGAGATGAGCGGCGTGTGTAAAACGGATAAAAAGAATTTGTTTTTGTAGTGCAACACAAATATTCCACGGGACTCATTATCACAAGATGTTCTGGAAGCCAAAGAGAAAAAGTTAGATGTGTATCAGAAATAGCCATGGGGCAAGAAAAGGAATTACAGCTTCTCAGGAGCACGAGCAGATGTGGGTTAGGAAACAGCTCTGCTATAGATGGGATCTTTCTTTACAGGATCCTCGAGGTCCCGGACTTTGAAGGGGCCAGCGTTAGGGAGATGTTTATCTGCTGAGGGTTATTCAGGACTTCTGGCCCTCCATGAAATGGGAATTTCTTCAATAATATAACGAATTTCGTGCATTTTGAGCAATCTACTCCGGTTTTGCTGCCTCGTTTCCCTCTGGAAGCCCGGGAGGATTGCAAGGGACGGCTCTGGATAAGTTTTTTATCCCAGGAGTTTGTTCTGCGCCCAGCCAAGAGGGGTTCAGCTCTTCCCTGGTGATTTACGGTGATATTTACACAGAGCCAGCCACTCCTGAGCACATGGGGTTCGCGGTGCCTTTTTGTTTCTCCTTTGCAAACACGGACCATCACATTAAACCCTAATTTAAGAATTTTCACCGGCGGTTTTGCCCGTGCTGTTAACAAACTGTAGATGCAAATATTGTTCCCGTTGCCTGACTCCTGAGGAGAGCGTGCCATTGATATGGAAATATCTCCTTTTCTCTCCTTTCCATCACCCAAGATCTAAACAGCCACAGTATTCCATACAGTACTGGCAGGAAACAAAAGTCATGGATCACTCCTAGTTCGAAAATGAACTTTTTCCATAAATATTCTCTGGAGGCACAGTTGGCCTAAGAAATATTTTCGTGTGGGGTAGTTTTTGGGCAATCATAAATAACGATTTTATGCAAAGAAATGTAACATTTACAGCTGGCATGTGGCTATTTCTCTATTTCCATTCTTACCAATATTGCAATAAAATAGATATAGTATAAACCAGGGCATAAATATTTTTGCTAGAAGTCCCATTAGTTTGAAGTGTTAATATGTGGAGGGGAAAAATAATTAGTCAGAAAATAGGGTGGTTACAACTGCAAAGAATTTGGGTGTTATCATAAAGAAATAGGGTGGATATTTAGAAAAGGAGCAGATCTGAGCAGAAATATGGGTTTAGGAAAATGTGCCCTGAGTGTGACAAAATATTCAGCTGGAATTTGGGAGAACACCCTATTCAGAATATAAAAACTGCACTTGGAACACACCAAATAAAAGATAATTAGAAATACGCTGCTCCACAGAGTTTGTAATTAGAGTCAGGAAGTCTTTATCTCACTCTGAGACACTGAATTAAGCCGTGAGGTTGAGAAAATGTCGTTTTCTGTGATGTTTGCAGGGCAGTGGTGCCTCCCTGGACACAAATGCTTCCCGAGCAAAGAGCACAGCACCTTTAGGGGAACTGCTGCGGGCACAGCCCATGTGGAATAAAAACTGAATTTCAGAATTCAGTAGAACTCTATTCAGTGGAATAAAAACGCTGAAATTCAGCAGAGCTCTGGCCAAACAAAACTCGCAGCTGAACGAATTGAGCATCGGTGGGAATGACCAAATTTCCCTTCCCTGGGAAGATGCAGCGAATGATAACACGCTGCCAATTTTCCCAGTGAAAACACCCCAGACTATTTCAGCTCGCAGCAAGTATGTCCCGGTCAGAAATCCTGCCCAGACTCTCCTCACAAATGATAATGCGCCCATTCTGCAGTCGTTGACACATGCTGCAAACATTTTTACTGTAAGTCGTGGCTCCGGGGGCTTTGTGTGCTTTGTGTGCGAGCACTCCAGATGAGTCATTAGGATGCTGATGGAGGGGGGGAATTAAAAGGAAAAAAAAAAAAAGTTTTGAATGTCTAAAAGGTTTCAGACAGTGGTGGCTGAAATCCGCATGAATCAAAGGCAGGAGCACTCACCTGTTTGGGGCTCCTCAAGGGCCCAGCAAGTGCAGACTTTGGAATGAGAGAATTTCAAAGTATGCAGAGCAAGGGGTTCTGTGTCACATGCTCCTGCCAGGGAGACGCTTCTGCCTCAGATGTGGTTCTGCCTGGGCAAGGCATCTCCTCACGGAGTTTATCAATTTCCACAGTTTGCACTGCCTGAGCCTCACGCGGTGCCTGCGTGAGCGCTTCTGTGCTTCTGACAGCAGATAAAGGCACTTCTGTAAAACTGCCCGTTTGGGGAATCAGTGAAAAGTGTATTTTAACTGACAGGGAATCAGTAAAAAGCATATTTTAACTGAGAGGGAATCAGTAAAAAGCGTATTTTAACTGAGAGGGAATCAGTAAAAAGCGTATTTTAACTGAGAGGGAATCAGTAAAAAGCATATTTTAACTGAGAGGGAATCAGTAAAAAGCGTATTTTAACTGACAGGGAATCAGTAAAAAGTGTATTTTAACTGAGAGGGAATCAGTAAAAAGCGTATTTTAACTGACAGGGAATCAGTAAAAAGCGTATTTTAATTCAGATAGAGCTGCCGGGGACAGCCCTGCAGGAGCAAGGACATTGGGGGATTTCATCCCTGGGCTGTGGAAGTGTTCTGCGCTGGGGTGGCACCGTGTCACAGCTGTCCCAGCAGGCTCTGATGGACAGCTGTAGCTCCAGGGATTTTTTAAAATAGTAAAAATAGTATTTAAAATTTTTTTAAATAGTAAAAAATAGCCCAGGACAAATTTGAGGATGTTGGGGTGGTGTACTGTGTATGCAAGGGGAACTTCCCAGCATTTCAGTGGGAGAGTTGGCATGGATCCTCCCAGTGCCAGATTTATCTGTGCTGGAATTTCTTTGGTTTCATCAAATGTGTTGTCGTGGCTCCAGACACGGTCCTGGATATCCTGAGTCTTTATTGCATGTCTCAGTTATTCCCAGTTTCACTCCTGATATCCCAGCTCCGAAGTTGTGTATCCCAAACCACAGTTATCCTTCTTAAAATTAAGTATATAATTCTCAAGATCACTTTATTTATGGGGCGGGCCTTTTCTCTAGGGAAAGCATTCCTGAAAAGAAGTGTTTGCTCTTTCCAAACTCGTGACAAAATAATATCCCAACAAAGTGGGAGCCCTGGGCTCCCAAACCTGGGAATTTGGGATCAGAGTTTGTGTGGGTGCCCTGGAGCTGCCGCAGCTCTGAATCCACCCTGTCCTGCGCATCTTTAAAGGCACCGCTGGAATAGATTGGGATTTTCTGGGATCTGAGCGCTCCAGCCCCGAGCAGGGAAGCCCTCCCAGCAGGAGCCAGGACCCACACAAGGAGGGAATATTAATGCCTTCCTCCCCACCTCCTTTTGTTTCATTTTGCCTTTTACATCTCGCCTTTCTCAGCGCTTATAAGTAAAAGCCGAGCCCAAGTCCTGGCTGCTCTTTCAAAAACTCCCCTTACCTTTAAATTTAAAACGCTGGTGTAAAATAATTGGATTTGTGAATAAACTGCCAGAGGTTTGGGGGTTTGGTTTACATTTATCTTCCTGAGGAATGGCGTTTATCAACTCCTTGTGAGCTGTCATCGCCTTATAGGATCTGCTAAATACACCGTGCTCAGGCTGCTGCTTCAGCGGAGTGCCAGAGCCTTGGCCATCGCAATTAATATATATTTAATTAATATTTCTGGGAAACTTTTAAACATTTAAACATTCAAACATCAGCACTGGAAACCTTTAACACTGTCCTGCTGCCCGGGAGGGGCTGGCTGGGATGAGTACCATAGGGAACTAATAATAATAACAATAATAACAATAATGATGTTTTTATTTTTATTAATTGTTTATTTATTTTCCCAAACAACGATCAGCTCTACTGGCTTCAAGGAAATTAGAAGCAGTTTCTTTAACTCTGCTCGTTTGTTTACTTATTTCTTTCATACCATTCCTTCCTTGAGGAGAAGAAGCTGCTAGGAAGGAGTTTTTATTCAAATCTCCCAATCAAACCTGGGCACTTTATCATCCGCCCTTGGCTGGGTCTGAAGTGAGAGGAAGAACCCTCAGGACAAAGGGGCAGAACAAAAAAAAGGCATTTGGAGAATCATTAAACCACAATCGAGCCTAATTGCTTCGCATTGGTTGGAAAAAATCCAACTTATTTAAGTTTACCAGAGAGCTGATATGTGGAACTGGCAAATGGTCTTCAAGAGGGTTGGGGTTTATTTTATTTTATTTTATTTATTTTATTTTATTTTATTTTGTTTCATTTAATTTCATTTATTATTTAATTTCATTTATTATTTCATTATTTAATTTCTTTTATTTTATGATTTAATTTTTTTATTTCATCATTTAAATGCTTTTATTTTATTATTTTATTTATTTTATTCAATTTATTATTATATTCCATTTATGACTTAATTTAATTTCTACCACACCTGAGAATGAATATTTGAAAACTTCTGGAGCACATTTCTCCTCTCAGCAACAGCACAACAAATCTGTAGTGAGTGCATCACAAACTCCTCTAGTTTGTGACTTGTGGCTTTCCAATTCTGTTGGGGGGCTTTGCGTTCAGCTCATAAATAACAGAGAAATGCCATTTTGCCTTAAATGTGTATTTCAGTGAGTCACCTTGAGTGGAGCTGGGGAGGAAGGAACTTTGGAGATGTTTCAGAGAGGCTGGGAAGGAAGGAAGGAACCTTGGAGGAGATGTTTCCAGAGGCTGGGGCTGCTGTGGCTGCAGGGTGATTGATGCTGCAGATTCTTGGTGTGACCCGGGCAGGGGAAAGGGACCAGGTAATTTCTGCATCACAGGAAAGTGCTCTGAAAGAGCAGAATGAAAATGGGCCCTGGCAGGGAGGAAATGCCTATTTATATATTTTATATTTTATATTTTAAATTCTTTCCCCTTTTCTGGAAAAAGGTACTTGCGAAATAGATTTTGATCAAAGGCGATTTTAATAGAAATTTCATCATTCCTCATGCCCACCCATGAGCAGCTCTCCCCCGTCCCACCCAAGGGCTGTGCCTTTGCTTCCCACTAAAACTAAACTTGTTTCTATGAATTTGGCTGTATGGGCCCAAGGTACCACTCCAGAACCTCTGAAATGTTATTATTTAGTAGTAGTAGCAATAATAATGATGATGATGATGATGACGATGATGATGATGATGATGATGATGATGATAATAATAATAATAATAATATTAATAATAATAATAATAATAATGGAATTATTGAAGTGGAATTGTGACTTTTTCATGGTTCATCCCTGGTGCTCTGTGTTGGCACAACACAGGCGGGCTGAGAGAAAGAGAGAGGTTTATTTTTGATTCTGTATTCTGATAGGAAAAAAAAAGCCCCAATTACCAGAAATCTGTTGCAGGGATTCTATTCCCCTGTCCTTTCCCCACCCCTCCAAGCAGGAGGGATCCCAGCTGGGAGATTTTCCTGCTGCCACAGCCACCATTTCACAGCAGCCCCGTGCAGAAACCAAATGGTGGCACAAAGGGCTCTGCTGATCACTCATCCCCCAGCTGTCTTTTTGCCTCTGCCACCCTCCCTGTCTCCCCCACCAATAAAACCTTGCACTTAGAGAAATTCAGGAAAAAAAAAAGTTCCTAATCCCCCTGTCCCTGCAGCATCAGCCCCACAGGTTAAGGCACACTCCAATAGTTCAAATCAAAGAAACGGGGCCTTGTGACAATGGGGCCTTTTAAAAAAACCTCCATGCATCTCTTTCTAAACCACCTAATCTCAAAAATCCTTAGTACCTATCGTGTTACTTTGAGTCACGGACATGAAGGAAAGGGAGGCTCGGCGTTCAATTATGCTGCTTGCTTTAACAAGGTGTGTATAATAAATGAGCAGTTCTTAATTGACTTCAATGCAATTTGACACTGCTGGAGTAGGAGCAAGAGGGAGCCAGAAAGGAAAAAGACGTGCAGCTTAAAGATGTTAGACAACACAGTTATTTAGAGCATGAATTTTATGACATTAAATTAATTAACCAGTATTTAAATTAACAATATTTAGTGTAAAAATGATGGCAAGAAATGCTGTGCCAGTAATTATGTTTTACATGGCTTTGTGTTGTCAGAGATAATGGATCATTGGTTAAAAGGTAAAATTCTCCAGATTTTAACAGTCCTTGCCAAAGGAGTGTGCTTAAAAATGTAATTTTGTATTTTATGGGTTACTTTCTTCAAATTAGGCCTTATAAAAACAGCTAATGCAATAATAAAATCCCTGCTCATAAATATTTGATCTGGGCAGTGAATGATGCAGAGACACAATCTCCAGATTTAGATGAATTTAGCTAATTCACATTTGGGGCAGGGCTTCAGGAGGGACATTTGTCAGGGCAGTGGTGACATTTTTGGGTGGCATTGCCACCGCACAGGGGAGGCTCTGGGCTGTGGTTTAGCCTGGCACAAATCAGTGTTCATCCTCAGATCCCTGCTGGCCCCTGCGCCAGGAGGGCAGGGAGGGGCTGCCCCATTCCCAGATCTGGAGCAGGGATCCCTGCAGGTGAGGCTTGCTCTGCCCAGGTGCTGCCACCTCAGGAATTTGGCAGAGCTGAACCCCACAGCCAGGGCTGAGAACTGCCTGGGAATCTCCTGTGAGCCTCAGCAGCTCTGGCAAACCCCTGCCAGGGCTGCAGGCAGGGCGAGTCCAGGGAAATGCCCCATCCCCACCCTCCAGAGGGGCAAATTTCAAATTCCCTGGGACTGGGGCACACACACAGAGCTGGGGTTGGGGCACACACACACAGCTGGGACTGTGGCACACACACAGCTGGGGTTGGGGCACACAGAGCTGACACTGTGGCACACACACAGCTGGGACTGTGACACACACACAGCTGGGGTTGTGGCACACACACAGAGTGGATTGTGACACACACAGAGCTGGGACTGTGGCACACACACAGCTGGGACTGTGACACACACACAGCTGGGACTGGCACACACACAGCTGGGACTGTGGCACACACACAGCTGGGACTGGCACACACAGAGCTGGACTGTGGCACACACACAGCTGGGGTTGTGACACACACACAGCTGGGATTGCAGAACTGCTGCAGTTCCCTGAGAACCCCAGGGGTTTCCCTGGAAAAGCAGCTCCCTCCTCCTGCTCTGCCAGGCAGGGATGTGCTCCTGTGTGCTCACTTCAAGCTGTTCCCTCTTTTGGCACAGCCAGCCCTGAGCCAAACCCCTCCTGGGGGAGGCCCTTTGCCTGCACTGCTCTGCTCTCAGGCTGATTTTGGTACCTGGTGTTACCACAGATATTTTTGGCACCACGTTCAGGTAGAACCGGCAGCTCCACCCACCACTGATCCTCTACCACTGCAACTCCAAATCTGCCTTCCAGCCCCTGGCAGGGCTGGGCCAGGAGCCAGGCTGCAGTAATTCTTATCAGAGGATCACTCTCCAGCTTTAACCACAGCAATAAGGTGTTGTTCCAGATTCTTAGATCTGATGAAGAATGTACTTCCAGCCCCGAGCCTGAGCAAAGCCAGGCTTGTGAGGAGTGAAATGCCACGAGAGCAGAGGATTCATGGCAGGCTCTGTCAGCTCTTTCAGTCACTTAGGCATGATTTGCATCACCATTTCCAGCTGCTGACTATTTACAGAGGCACAGCCCTTGGGTCTGCATCAGCTGCTGCAGGAACAGGTGTTTGCCATTGTGGGGCTGCAGGAGGGAGGGAGGGAGGCAGTGATGGATGGAAACCAACAGCCCTCTGATAGGAAAACTGCTCCCTCAAGGAAGCAGCACAGTGCTGGGAAGGGAAAGCAATTCAGCTAAGTTGTCTAACAACCTCCAGTTTTGTTACTGACTTCTCTTTGGGCTGGCAGGAGAGGAGGACTCAGGTTGTGGACAAATGTGCTGCTCTGGCTGGGCTGGGCTGGTGGAATCCTTGCCAGGGGCTGCTATTCCCTCTTTCCCTCTCTTCTGGCCACAAGAAGCTCCTGTGGCCACTTCCAACCTGGTTCTTTCCTTGGCTGGGGGCAGCTGGGGATACTGGGCAGGGAATTTGAAGACCTCCCCACAAAATGCCCTGCTGAGCTCACACACCACACCAGGGAAGGCCGGGATGTGCTGTGAGATCTCACTTCTGCTTTGGAAGGACAATCAGGAGACAGGACAGCTTGGTCTGGGTCAGTGGCTTCTCCTTTTACTGCTCCTCTTTTAAAGGTTGTATTCCATGGTCTTGGAGGTCTTTTCCAACTTTAATGATCCTGTGATCCTGTTCTCTCTTTTCGTGTGTTTCTCCCCATTGTGCTGTCCCTCAGGAATGTGCCCTACAGGCTGCAGGGGAGAAAATAACCTGGGACAGGCTGCAGTTTCCCAATTAATAATGTTCCTAATGATGGAATTATTAATATTAATTAATCCACTCATCACAGATCAGGAGCACTTGAGTTAGTGCAGAATGCCCAAAGGAAGGGCCAAGTCCTTTCCCCAGGAAGCTGTTTGCCAGCCCTGTGGGGTGATATGCCAGCTTGGAAACCACTTGGATTTGCCTACACAGGCAATTTTTCTGCTTTGCTGAATTCTGTTACACAACTGTCCTGAGCTGACTGCTTTCCAAAGTGAGGAGTCATCAATGACTCCTCAATATTGATGTGACTGGAGTGCTTTAAAGTCACCACTTGCTCTGTACCAAGAATGCCACAACCATATAAATTAAATGTTATGATTTGTTTTCAGAAGAGCAAACAAAAATGGTATAAGGGCACGGTTAACATTCTGGAGGAAATTTATGTCATAAAAATCCAGTTTGCTTGTTACAAAGCCAGGAGTCTTTGGTGTAGACAAAGATTGTATTGTAGCTGGTTTGATTTAAAAACGTTTTTGAAGTGTTCAGTCCATTTCTGTGTCAGGTCTGTGGTAGCACTGCAATCTGTCTTATCAACTGTGCCCCTCCAAAGACGTGCACTGAGCCTGTCCCTTGAGTGCTTGGAACACGTGCTTAACTTCAAGCACATGGTTCCCTGGGTTTTATTAAATAAAATAATAAAACAAAGGATAATTGGCACAGTCTCCCCGCTCAGCTCCCAGTGCAAGCCCTGATGACACTGTAATGACAATGCAGAGCGTGCTCCCAGCCCTGGGCTGGGCTCTCTGTGGGGAGCACACACAGCCCTGCTGCAAGTGCAAATTTATATCCTGGAGACTTCTTCCTGCTGCCAAAAGTTCAGGGGCCCAAGCAATGACAGCCCAGAAATCAGGATCAATTTCAGCAACAAATTCAATGAAAAGTTGTGATCCCGTTTGGGTTGTGTGCCTTCCAAAGCAGGTTAAAATCACTTCAGAGTGATTTTGCTCTGTTCACTTTTTTTGTGCTGTTAAATGAACTTTTAAATTCTCTTCTGACAGCCAGGAGTGAGCCTGATAGGAAGAACAGTTTCCATAATTATTTAGCAAGAGCTGCAGGGTGTCAGTGCCTGTCCCAGGATGTTCTGGGAGGGCTGGGCCCCACCTTTGGGTGGGAATGAGGGGGACCCCAGCAGAGCACAGGCAGTGGGACATTGCTGGGGAAGGGGTTAAAAATGACCCCAAAACCCAGGGGCTGGCAGCACCTGGTGCTGCTGCTCCAGCCCTGACCTCCTGCAGGTTATTCCTTTTTACCTCAGCATGGTTTGCTCTCTCTGCTCCTTTCTGTTCCTGTTATATTTTCTGAAAAAAATCTCTTTGTCCAGGATTTCTTCCCCTGGGAAGCTGAGAAACCTCAGAGAAAAAGGAAAACAATAGTTCTCTCATTTGCTTCTCCTGTGTTTTGCTGCTTTGGAATGTGGTTTTGTGGGATTGTTTACCAACTGGTCATTGTTTTATTGGTTTCATGTGAATTGTTTTAACTTAATGACCAATCAGGGTCAGGCTGTGCTGGGACTCTGGAAGGAGTCACAAGTTTTCTTTTTTTTTTTTAATTATCTTTTAGCCTTCTGTCTGTATCCTTTCTATATTCTTTAGTATAGTTTTAATATAGCATTCTTGAGTATAATATAGATAATAAAATAATGAATTAGCCTTCTGAGAACATGAAGTCAGATTCATCAATTCCTCCCTTCGTTGGGAAACCCCAAAAATGCCACACTTTCTCTTAGTGCAGGTGGTTATTTATTAGAAATTTATTAGAAATCCTCTGTCTGAGAGTCTGGCTGCTCACAGCACCCTGGGTTATCCTGCCAGGCCGAGGGGCACTACTGGGAAATCAGGGGTGAGAGCCTTGGGAATGGGCTCCTTCTGCACCAGAGTGCCCTTCACACTCACTTCTGGTTTAATTTTATATTTTCTGCCAGACTGACTGCAGAGCAGGCACACCCAAGGCACACTGGCATACCTGGCAGCTGAGTCAGGCTGCACCAGCCCATGCACTCAGTTTCAGTTGTGAAAATTTAAAGAAAAAAAAAAAAAAAACCCAAACAAATCCACTGAATAGAAGTCACCAAATCATCCCCCAGAGGGCACAGAGTCACCTAGAGAAAAGTCAGCAGAACAAAAATAATTTTTTATTCTGTTTTTAGTACAAAAACTAGGAGTAACAATGAGGCAACAAATGAATTAGAATAAAGAAATCCCTTGGTGTAACGATTGGGATTCAGATATGAAATGATCAATGGCATATCTGGAATATCTGAATTTCTATGCAAAGCCATATTCCAAGAACTACTTTATGCATGTGATGAAAGCCAGCCCACACTGGCACCTCCTCATTCTGCTCCTGGCCTTGTGTACCACTAAAATCATGTAATCAGCTGCAGTAACAGATATTAATTTTAGAAATTTGTCTTTCCAGATTTCCAAACAGGAGGCCAAGACCTGAGAGGAAATAAGGAGTTTTTTCAGTATCCTCAGTTTCTTCAGGCTTTTATCTGACTTTAAAGAATTGGTGGATATCATTGACTATTATTCATTGTACTTTGGGGTGAAGTGTCCTTATGTAAACAGCTTGCTTTACAATTAAGCTCACTAATTAGCCCCATAATAGACTTACTACCTGTTTGGCCTGAAAGTAAATCAGGAGTGTGTCAGAGCATCCTGTTGAGGGATGATGTTGAAACCTTCCTGGGGTGTATTCATGAAAATTAAGCACAACTACCAGTATGTATGGCTACAAAATGAGTTCTTTTATTTCCTTCTGATAACATCCTGTTAAAAAAAAACCTTTTATTTCCTGCACGCTCTGGGCTTTGGCTGTTCCAGAGCAGAGGTGCTCAGGTAAATACATAGCACACATGGACTCAGGGTTTATGGCCATTTTGTTGACATATTCCTCCAAACCCAGCCCAAACCAGCTCAGCTGTTTGCCGTGGTCTGCATCCCTGGCAGGGCTCTCCCCTGTGCCTGTGCTCAGTGTCAGGCTCTGCATTGTTTGTGAAGTCCAGGATTGCACAAACAGTGCACCAGGGTGTGAGTAAGGGATGTGTTAGCCCTGATTAGCCTTGCAGGGTGTATTTACAGCATCACAGCTTCCTCCAGCATGGAGCTGTCATCTGTGGGGTAAAAAGAACATGTGTTTGTCTCGTAGGAGCTGTTTTCTTATCTGCTCATGAAGAAAGCACACCCCAATAAGCAGTTTTATATTTAGAGCCTTTGTAAACTGTGTGCCTCTTGGCCAGGAGCTGTTTCATCTGTGTTAGGATTCTCACAAGGATTGTCAAACTGGAAAAGGGAAATTTAGGTTGGATTTCAGGAAGAAATCCTTCCTTGTGAAGGTGGGCAGGCCCTGGCACAGGTGCCCAGAGCAGCCCCTGGGTCCCTGGCAGTGCCCAAGGCCAGGCTGGAGCCCCCTGGGATAGTGGAAGGTGTCCCTGCCATGGCAGGGATGGAACAGGATTATTTTAAAGTCCCTTCCAACCCAAACTCATCTCTAATTCACCTCTGGGATTCCTCTGTACTACCCAGATCATGTAAGATATCAGCACTATTATTTTATTACTATTATTTGGTTTCATGTAGGCATTTTCCAGGCTGGTTCTGTGGCGTGGCTCATGGCAGCTCCATTTCATGTACCATCATTTTCTTTGATCCCTTTTTGGTGAAAGAAGTTTTTAAAAATGCCTGTTTCTTGATCTGTGAAGCAGAGTGCAGCTCTGAGCACTTGATTACAGAGTACAGTATGAATGCTTGATTAATAGTTACTGTAAGCATTTGTAAGGAATTTGATGCATCTGGTTTGAATAAATATCACACATGTCTGAATTCAGCTGAAATTTCATCATGCTGGAAATACAGCCCTGAGGATGGAACCTGGCAACTGTGGGGATCAGGCTTTGGTGTGAATATTCTCCCTGTCCTCTGGAAATTAATGGGTTTTGCTACTGATGCCACAGGAGTCAGGATTTCCCCAGAGTTTCCCAAATGAAATAGCAAAAATCAGGAGATCTGAAATCAGGAATGAACCCGTGTGAATCCCTGCTGTGTGGTTTGGGGCCCCTGCAGTTCACACCCCATTTTCCCCCCAGTTCGAATCCCACATTTCTGCCGCTATTCTGCTGCACGGGGGCAAAACAAAAATGCAAATTTTATTTAAAAGTGATCCATGTGTTCTGCTGGCTGTGGCTCCCTCGTTGCTCATCCCTGGTGGGGTCTGGGTGCCCTGAGCACATTTCCAGGCTGGGAATTTGCACTTCTGTGCAGTTGTGCCTTTAGATCAGGACATCTTTGAGATGCTGCACCTGTAATGCCCAGCTTGGTGTCTCTCCTGTTTCCTTCAGCAAACAGAAGTTTTTCTGTTGAATGTTAAGAATTACAGCAGTTCAACTTGCAGCACACTAATAATTCTATTTTTTTTCCCGATGCTAGGGGCAGTAAAGCCTCAGTACCTACAGAAATGAGTCCAGATCTTAATCTTAGTGAAAGAAATCATGTTTCCATTTCCTGAAGTGGAAGCAGGGTTTCTTTTATGATTTCCACCTCAGACCCGACGAGAGATTTTCTGAGAAGGGAAGGGTTTCTTGCTCCTGCCTTTTCTTGCCGGCCTTCCCTCCACCCTCTTTTGCAAGCACCAAGTCCCTAACGAGGCTCAGTTTGCTTCTAGGATCAATCACTTCACTGATTTGCTTTGCCTTTTCTTAGCCATGGCCCCAAATTGAGGATCTAGCCCTTCAAAAGTTCTGCTTTTGCTTTGAGAGCTCTTTTCCTTTTTTCTCTTTTCCGGGTAATGTTTTGTTTGCTGTTTTCCCTCGTTCTGTTTGTCTATTAATACCCCAGACAGTTCTAGCTCACTTTTAATATGACATGCAACTTCCTTTTTATGGCTGCCAGCTCCTCCTGCTCTGCCAGAACGACTTAAAGACTTTCTGCTGTCTGTAAAACCATCGGGGTATTTCAAATCCTCCACGGAAGGAGTAGAATAAGGGACGAAATAAAATCCACGCCTGTATTTTCCGTTGGCCTTATCACGGCATCTCCTTGAACATATATAAATAATGTTTTTATCAGCTTTCCCCGCCGTCCCTCTCGCTGCAGACAGTGGGAGCAGACAGGATCTGCTCACCACGCTGCCCAGACGAAAGGTCACCGTCTAATTTCTTTATTTCTTTGCATCAGGGCACAGGAGGCATATGTGAGTGAGAATTTAAATAAAGGGGGTCCGGGGTGTTGCACAGAGCACTCGGGGTTTGCACAGCATCGGCTCTTGCAGAGAGGCGGAAAAATTAAAAATACAGCAAAGGCTCAGGGAGGGGATGAGCGGGAATATTGCTCCTTTAGTGGGTGTCACTATAGGACACTCTCAAGGTGAAGAAAAAGGGAAGTTTATTTTCTGACTCCAGCATTTATAGATTTCCAAAAGTGACAGTGGATTGGAGGGTGACAGTGCCACCTCTCCAATGACACTGGTCAAACCAACAGTCCATCGAATTTCTTTTCTTCTGTAAAATAATGCAAAACAATGAGTTATTTACAGAAAGTGTGTGAAAAAGTTTGCTACAAGAACGTAACCATCAGAAGGTTTAGAAACTCTTAAAAAATCAAAGCCACAAATGGGTTAAGCCAGTGTGCCAAAAGTGGCCTTTAAAACGGTTAATTCAGTCAGGCCTCGGTGAATAGATAAAAGCGGTTTGAGGACAGGTGCCAGCCCTCTCAGCAGCTGAGGGTTTCACAGGGTAAGTCACTTGCAAATGCTGCTTTCAATAGGTGAGAAATCCCTGACTGGAATGGGCGCTCCTGGCCCGGCCGGAGCCGCACAAAGGGCGCTCAAAGCCGGGCTCCTCTTGCAGAGAAACTCCGTTTATTCTGTTTGTTTATTAACCATCCCAGACGTGATCATTTACACCCCCCCGGTTGTTTACCGAACTCGCATTTCTTTGTTCCAATCGTTCAGAGGAACGAAATCTCCCGTGCGGGGCTGGAAATGCGATTTTCGGAGAAGCCGTAAAACTGGCCAGGCTTGTTTAAAGCTGAGAGATTTTAACTCTATTGACTTTCCTGCTTTGCTTCGCTGTTCGGCTGTACTTGAGTGACTTCATTAAAAAGGAGGGCAGTTACTTAATCGTACAATCCACCCCGCTGGTGTCATTTGCAGTTTCCTGTTCTATTCTTACTCAGCCAGCTGAGCACCAATTCTCCTTTCAGCTTCTGGAGTTTTCATCTGGACCAAAATCTCCTTCTCATCCTGCGGGATCTTCTTCCCATCCTTTTCCCCAGGAAAAAAAAAAATGTTTTGTGGGGAAAGGACACTTTGTGTTTGGGTGTAAACGGAGTTTTGGTGTGCCCGATGCCACTTTGGGATCTCCCCACATCCTCTGTCGGGCACAGCCCTGGCAGGAGCTGGGCACCTCCGCCATTCCATTTGGGAATTCCTCCTATTTAGGAATTCCTCCTGTTGCGTTCCCAGGCCCCCAAGGAGCCCAGCTCCCGCTGGAGGAGACATTTGGTGGCTAAAAGCAGGGGAAGAGCAGCAGGGAGGGTTTCAGGGCGCTGATCGTGCCCTGGAGGGGATGCTGTGCCTCCCAGCAGAGGTGGGATTGGAGAAGGAACTGGGAGCATCTCGGCTGTTTCTTTGTTCCTTTTTAATCCGGGAGTTCACGAATGCATCAGTGTTCATTTAGTGAGTGAGTGCTGGCCCTGCCATCACCCGGGCATGGGCACAGGCAGAAATCAGGGTGCTGCTGGCTGATATTTGACTTTTACACAGAGATTTGCCAAGCTCTGACCCTGCTTTTCAGGCACAAGCTTCAGTACAATCCCTCATTTAAGGAATTTATTTTCCTAGGAGAATAAATGAACCTCAGCTTTACATAAAAAACCACTTTTATCTCTCTCTTCTGCCAATTTAACAGCAGGCAGGATTCCAGTTCCCACTCTGGGATAAATCCACTGCAATCCCTGTTTGCTGTCTGCCCTTTTGCCACCTGGGCAGGGGCACCTGGAGGAGGCTGTGGGCAGGAAAGTGCTGATTAATAGTTAAATAAAAATGGAATTTCCCTTGCTTTTCCCTTGGTTTGGGTGTAATCTCCCCTCTTCCAAATCACCCATTTTACATAAAACCCCCAAAGGATTAATCATCACTGTGGTGAATGAATCAAAAATTAATGAAGAAATCTCAGCAGCTCTGCCAAAAACGATCTGGGGTTCTGGAGCTGTCAGTGAGGGATAGGAGGGTGTTAATGAACAGTTTGGTTTCATGGGCTGGAGGAGTTTGCCCCTCGAGTGCTGGGGCATTTCGGGAGAGGAAAAGGCAGCACCTGATCTGTGTAAGAATTTTTTGAGAGTAGAAAAGGCACCTTTAGTTTCCTAAGTTACACGTATAAAAAGATAAATTTTACAAATACTGTTGTATAACAATATGCTTAAATACACAGATTTTTGGGCCAGCGAGGCAAAAATATGATTCTAAATTGTCAAAAATATGGTTCTAAACCATCCCCCCCCACAAGCCCTGGCATGGGGTCCCTCAGCCTGCCCTGAGCACCTGAGAGGAGCAGCATTAAAAACAATCATTTCCATCTCCTGTGCTGTACAACTGCTTTCCACGTGCTGCTTTATTTTTAGGGTTTAGTTACTGGCTCTGTGAGAAATCCCACTTTGCATCTTCCCCAGCATCATCCTGTGGTGCTTTTCTGTGAGCTCTGCTCTGGCAATTAAAAAGTTGCACGTAATTATCCCACGCACTTTTAGAGTGGCCTGGCAACAAAGGATGCTCAAGCCCTGTGAAAACAACTTTATCTCCATTTAAATATTGTAAATATCGTGTGAAAAAAGTTCAGGGTACACGCGGGGTGTGAGAGTCCAGGACAGCCTCGTTTTTATTTAATTCATTTTTCTGCAAGCTTCAAAAAAAAACCCCAAAAAACCTCAACCAACCTTTTTTGTTGATCATTGGAAATATTATTGCGTGGTCTGTAGGTGTTTAAACGTTATCACGAATGCCCGTAAATAGGAGGAGGAGGAGGGAGGGGGTGTCTGTTTGTAAGATGAGAAAAGGAACCACTGCCTATTGTCTGACCTGAGCAGCTCCCTGATTGACTGGGAGCAGGAATATCTCCATGGGAACAGATGAATGTCTGGTTTTCATGTGCTGAAATCCCCAATCGAGCTCGCGGTGCCTTCACTAACGTGCCACTCTAAATTGGCTGCGCTGCTTCCTACCTTTGGCTAAACTGAACCCGAATACTTCTCCCGAAGTTCTCTCTCCCAAATGAGATAAAAATACAGAACCAGCAGCAGCCCGAATGAATGCGGCTCTTTTGTCCTGTTGGTGGTTTTTAAATTTTATTTATTTATTCATTTTTAAGCAAAGCGGGCAAAATAATGAACTGAGATGAAGCACTGAGCACGGGCCAGCCTTTCCAGCTGCCTTTTCCAGGTCTGGGTGATGGGGAGGAGCTGTGATCCATCCTCAGGACACAAAAGTGCTGCTGCTTTGGGGAATCTGGGGAACTCCTGAGCCCATTGTGTCCCAGCTTTGCTCTGGCCATTTCCAACGCTCTGCTTTCCCTCCTAAAATGTCAGTTGACCTCAACACAGCTGAACCTAAAAATAATTCATACGCAGATATTAGAGGTAACAAAAGAACCACAGTAACGAGGAAAAAATCGCAATCCAGGTTGGGTGCAGGAGTGATTCCTAAATATTAAAGCCCCAGTGGTCTTATCTGGACCAGCTGCTTATAATGTCTGTGAGGAATGTGGCACATCAAGTGTGTGAACACTGCAGCTATTGTATCCTAACAGGCTGATTGAACCCTGGATAATTGGCATGTAACCTTCTCTATTAATAGTGCAGACAGATATGTGAATTAGCTGAATGCCTCAGACATATGCCATGCATTAACCAAAAGGGCTTACAATTCTCATAACAACTTGGCTAACTATTACACCAGTAATTATTCTTTAGAACTTGATAATATTAGAGCAAAATCAAGAAATAATTTGTAGTTTCGGGCCAGATTATGAATAATCAGCTGCACTGTAACACGATGCCAAGGGCTGGGCTGGGAGGAAGACTCGGGGCTGATAGTGGCACTTTGATGTTTTTAAAGGGGTCAGAGTGGGATTCTCTGGCTTTGTTTAGCTCTTGTAACTTGAAGGATTCGATAGGCATGAGAAACATTTAGGATAATTCCAGGATTGCTGTTCTTTCCGTGGTGCAGGACATGTACAGTCAGGGCCATTGTCTTTGGAGAGACAATAGATTATTTTCCTTTGTGAAATACCATGTGGAGGGGTAAATATGGCTTCTTCATTATTTCTTTTCATTGCATTGTCTTACTGTTCTGAACTTCCCATCCTTCCATTGCAGTTGTTTGTGTAGAATGAAATGGCAAAGCCACCTTTTACTTTTTAATGAGGTTGTTCTTTTGCTAAAGTGATGGAGTGTATGATTCATGTCTGAGTGATCTCGAAAGAATGCAGCATTACAACACTTTGAAGGCAGAGAAATATCAACCATGGGCAGAGAATATTTAAATGTGGGAGCCCCTAGAGCTGCACAACCTGTCTGAGAGTGTGGAGTAACAAGCTGCTCCAACAGAGCTGTGGAGCTTTTTGTTATTTGAGAACCTTTCCTTAGAAAATCTTTTTACAATTCAGTGGAAAATAATCGGATATTTTAGGATAGAAATTCAAGTTTAGATGTTCCAGCATTCCCAACAATTGCGCTGTTGTTTTGCAAATGCTTTAGTCATTGAAATGCTCCTCTTAGTAATCCACCTCCAGTCAAATCCAATAAACACCGACATAAAAAGTGTTTTAGCCAGCTACAAATACTACACAGACAGACACGTTCATTTCTGAGGAGGTTTTATTTACATTTGCCCCCCTTCCACAGGGGCTGAGCTCAAAACAAGGTGTTTGGAAGGTGTTTTGGTGTAAAGAACTCAGAGAGCTTCCCAACGAAGCACAATCTCACATCATTCCTTGGCATTCATCTCCCTTCCTGCAGAAACTCAAATCCTTATTGCCCTGGCAGCTGCCCCCTGAGCTCCCCACCTGAGCAGCTGCCAGGGGTAACACTCTGCTCCACCTGCTGCACCTCTTCTCCAGTTCCCTGGTTCTCCCCAGGATCTGGAATCCCATTTTATGGATTTCAGCCATCGCTCAGCACTGAGGCTGCCTCAGAGCACCACTCATCTCTCAGGTTTCAGAGGAACTCTCTTCTCTGAGTCCCCCAGCTCTGAAAGCCCTGCCCAGCCCTGCTGGCAGAGCCAGGGGAGCCCCAGGACCAGGGATTGCCCCCATGGGATGGGATGGGATGGGATGGGATGGGATGGGATGGGCTGATCCACCATATCCATCCCTCACCCAAACCCAGCATCAGATCCTTGCTCTGAGCCCAGGCCCAGCTTTGGTTTTGCTCCTGAGCCGTGTCCCGGAGGAAACTGAGGCAGCACAAACGTTGTAAAACCACCCTGGCAGTGCTGAAAGAAACGAGGAGCTGGCGTGGGAGAGGCTGGAATACACTCTGTGTGCATGCACCTTGCTTGGCATTCTTTCCCATCTTCCCAGTGGAAAAATATAAAAAAAAATACAATTAGCAAGGAACCAGTGCCCACCCAGTCAAGCTCTGGAGCAGAGCTCTTCAAGCAAAGGTTTTTGGTATTTGTCCATCAAAGTAGTGAAATATGGTTCTGTTTTGGCCCTCAATGCCCACCCACCATCAGATTTTTCTCTCCTGCTCCTGAGCAGGATCAGGTGAGCGGAACAGGAATCTGTCCTTTGTTTGGGGTCCTTACACAGGGTTTTCTCTCTCTTTAAAGTACTGAGCAATGATTTTCAGTGGTGAGGCACCAGAATGATCCAAGGCTGGGTGGTTTGGGCAGCTTTTGGAGGCTCCAGTTTGGGTTCCTCAGGGATGGGCATGGCTCAGGGGCAGCAGGGGCAGCACCCACCTGTCCAGTCACTGCTGGGGTGTTGGTGCAGAGTGGGAGCAGCCAGTGGGCTCAGTGGGCAGGAGCCATTTCATGTCCCATCTCCTCCTGGAAACCAGGAGCCATAACAGGAGGGATAATCAAGACCCTGTCTTTGTAAATCAGCATCAAAATCAGAAGGGAGAGCAGGAATTCTTACTGTTAGCTTAGAGCAGAAATCCCAATGTTAATGGAGATTAGGAAGTATTGATTTGTCACAGGCCATAAGGTTTCCTGTGTGCCTGACTTTCCTTAATTCCCCTGGGTTTGGCAACATTGACTTAGACCTGTGATGAAGGATAAAACATCACCATCTGCTCAGGCAAACATTTATAACTTAAAAAGACCCATCAAGAGAGTGAGATAGAGAAGAAAATCTTCATCATGTTTAAGATGGTGAACAAAAAAAAAAAAAAAATCAGAGTTTTTAAATTCAGGGTTCTTTTAAAGGGAATGCAAGAGTAGCTGAGGAAGAAGATGAATGGGTTACAAACAGATGCTGGTTCCTGGTGAAATGGTAGAGGTTGGTAGGCAGCAGTGCATTGAAATTCTGTGTTTTGGCTGTGATACCTCTGTTGGGGAGTGTTGCTGGAGTCGTGCCCCCATTCAGTCACAGACAGACAGACAGACAGACATGAGCTGTCCCCACCTTTCCCCACAGACACTGTGACTCATAGCTGGTGTCTTCTCCTGCAAGCACCAACAGCAGCACTGTGGGGAAAGACCCGCAGAGTGAATCACTGCCCAGCCTGGTTCCATCCCAGACAGCACCCTGTGCCTTGAGACTCACGGTTTGGTGTGGTGTGTTTGAAAATGCACATTTCTGACGGGCTTTGGTGACAGCTGCCAGCACAGCTCCTGCAGATCCCAATAAATGAAGGAACAGCACATTCCTCAGTGTGTGCTGGTGCTGGTGCTCGTGCAGGGCAGTCCCTGACAAATATTGCTGCTGGTGTCTCCATCTCCCTTTGTGCTGCAGCACCCCAATATGCAGCCAGTGCAGTGCAATTTAGGCTGCACTTCAGCCAGCCTAATGGCCAAGAGGTGTGAGAAAGGATGGACTGAGGCTGCTCTGATTGCTGCACCCTTAAATAGCCCGATGTTGTGAGCCCAGCAGAGTTCACACTTGTGAATCCTGCTTTCACAGGATGTGCAAACATCACTGCTCTGCTCACCTGCCACTAAAACCACAGAATGGCCAAATGCTGTGGCCTGGAAGGAACCTTAAACATCATCTCCTTGCAGCTCCCCTGGGCAGGGACAGCTTCCTCTAGAGCAGGTCCTGAAAATGCTGATAGTACTGCTGAATAAAAGCAATAACTCCTCTGAAACTGCTGTGCCCAGTCGCTGCAGAGCTTGCTCAGGAAGCAGTTTGTGTGTAACTCGTGGGTGAGAGGCGGGAATTGTTTACAGTGATAACCACAATGAACATCACACTCTTCCCTCTGAGCAAATCTGTGAAGGCTGAGCCAGGCTGGGTTTATTCGTTAGTGGAAGAGCTCAGGTCCTGCTAAACATCTGCTTTTTGGGGCTGTTGCTTTGAATTAAATGAGCATTTTTATCAGAAGATGTATTGCAGCACATCCCTGTAATGGTGATTCCATCCTTTCCCTGCCTCTCCGTGCACACAGGGCGCAGCCCCAAAATCTCGGGGGCCAATGGGAATTTTTCCTGGGATCCCTGAGGCTCAGGCCCAGGGAAAGCTGCAGGGGAGATCCTGGGAAAGGGCAGGACACCCAAAGGAGAGGCTGGTTAATGTGATGTGGCCAAAAAGCCCCGATCTGAGCAGTTCCCAGGAGCCTGGGGTGCAGCTGCAGGAATTCCTGGTGCCTCCAGAGCACACGGTGGAGCAGGAGGGAAATCCTTGTGAAAATGAGCTCGTTCAAATAAGAGTGAAGAAATCCAATATCGTCAGGGCTCGGCAGTGCTGGGTACTGCACAGACCTCACGCTGATTCCATGTGAAGAAATGAATTTCAGCTGCACAAAAGAGCCATCCCCAGGCCAGGAGGGATGGGCTCCTCCTCGGGGTGGGCTCCTGGCAGCACTGGGGATGCACAGCTCCACCACGGCGCTGCTCCAGGGCAGAAATGGGCTTGAAAGGGTGATTGGGATGATCTGGGTACAACACAACCCCATGGGTCTCATGGGCATTTGGATCTATGGGAATTCGAGTGAAGCCTGGCAGAGGGGAGGGGGTGGAAAAGGGCTCCATGGGAATGTCTTATGAGTGCTCCAGCTGAAGAAATTTTAAATATTAAAATGAAATTATATATATTAAATACACTGATAAGAAAGCACCATTTAACCTGGGCAAGTCGTTGGGGTTTGGTTTATTTGGGATAAATAATTATTTATTTTATTTTGACAGAGGGAGAATAATATATCCTCCTTTTAGGAGATACATTAATTAATAATATATTAATATATCTCCTCTTAGGAGATATATTAAAATAATAATATATTATATTAATAAGATGGTGATGATTATATGATGATCATCTTATTAATTAATATATTATAATATATTATTATGTTATCTTATATAAAATGAATATTAGCATATCATAGTCTAAGAGCGGGGGAACCCTTCCTCTGCACTTTGGAGGAAAAATAACTTCATTCATAATTTGGGGATTCCAAATGTCCGAAGCTGAAGATTTGGTAAGAGGCAAGTCCAGGCAAAGAAGAAAAAAGAAAAGTGGGAGTGAACACATGTAGGAATGCTTCCTTTCAATAATTTTAGGGAAAATGCTCGCAAAAGAGGGGGAAATATTGAAATAGAGTTGAAAAAATTAAAAAATAAAGGCCCATTTCAGGTTGGGGAGGGATGCTCAGCTGGCGGGGCTGCAGCTCCAGGGGAGTTTCTCTCCCGGCCTGCAAAGGATGCTTCCCCCAAATGTTTTTTTAATCAGTCGGGTTTTAAACCATGTGAGCCGACAGCAGCCCTTTAATATGCATGTCCGAGGCTCTCGGAACTGCGAGCAGAAAGGACGAGGAGATTTCCCTGGATTTGGGAGCGCGGTCTGGAATTTCGTAGGTGCAGAACAAGGGCTGCCCGCCTTTGAAGTGCGCTGCTTTCTATGCTAAACAGCGCTGCTGGCTGATTTACTGCCATTCCGCGTCCAGGGGGTGGGCAAAAAGGAAAGCCACGACTTTTTGTGGAGGGCGACGAGGAATTATTGACAGATAGGGATACGGGTTCCACTTGCTTGCAAATTCGCTTCCAAACCCCAGCAAGTTCACGCGAGCCAGGGCTTGCAGCAGAGCAGGGCCACATCTGGGGGAGCCCTGCCACAGCTGGAGCTGCAAACATCACCTGGCTCTCCGCAGCAAAGGGGAAAGGCAGCACTTGCAGGCAGCACAAATGTATTTGTTATTTTTCCATGAATTAGTGCAGCCCACTCTTTCACTGGGGGTAGGAAAGCTCTTTTAGCCTGTCTTCCCAGTGAGCGTTTAAGATTCCTGGAATATTTTGTCTCCACCAGAAGATTTAACCAGCCTGATTATGCATCGGTGGCAGGGACCCATCCTCAGTAATAAATTCATATTCATGGGGGGAAATGAACTGTGGAGCATCTGTGGAGTTCCGAGACCAAAAAACCTTTGGAACAAAGAAATTCCTCCCAAAGAGTGACCCAGTGAATTGTGCTCTGAACACTTGGGTTAGGAAGGATCTCTTCCCATGATTCAGGAATAAATGCCAGGCTGGCTGTGGAAATACTGGAGCCTGTTGTGCAGTCTGGTGTCAGAATGTGCAGTTTTCAGCGTGGTTAAAATTAAAAAAAAAAAAAATTTAAAAAAGCAATGATATGAAGGAGTGAGCAAGAACTGAATAGAGGTTTTGTTTTAGTGCCTCTGAAAGGAAGCTGTCTCCTCTAGGAGAACACTTCTTCCTCGATAGCATATCATTAGTTGCTTCTTTACATGCTCTGGAAAGATGTTTCTTTGAATCTTTATGTGTGGCAAGAGGCAGAAAAGGGTGGAGGATAAAAGAGAGCTAAAAATAGCAGCAGCATCTGAATGCACAAATGCAGAACTTGTCTGCAAAACGGGTAACAAAGGCAAACATGCCTTAGCACATCAAAATATTGCTTTTTGTTAGTGGGTATTTGTGTTCTCTAACGACGTTTCTGTTGGGAAGGAAATTCTGCCTCCTCCTCCTCCTCCTCTGGCAATAACCAGCAGGACAAATTTCATTCACTCCATTCCCCAAAGTGGAATTTGCTCCCTCACAGTCCCACTTAACCCAGCCCTTCTGCGCCGTGGTTTCCTGTCTGTCAGTTGAATTCTCAGGCTTATTATTAAGTCATTTATGTGTTTTTAAAGCACTTGGATATCTCATAAAACTGATTGCAGGAAAGTGCACTTATACTGGTACACCTTAATAAACCCAGATCATGCCAGGCACAATTAAACTCTTTTTTATGTCCCACCATGCAAATCTTCCTGTAGAGCTTGAAGTTTAACTTTCAAAGCTCAGCTGAGTTTATTCAACTGATTACTATCTAATCCACCCACCCATCATCCCACACTCCCTCAAAAAAATGTTCAAATCCTGCCCAGAGTGATGGTTTTATTTTTAAACTTGAATGTCTAAGCATTCCTCACAGATGTGAGAAAACTTGAGGCTTAATCATTACAGCAACCCCGTGCTGGCATTAGCCAGGACACAGCCTTCTGCAAAAATTGGGGTTTTCAGCAATAAACTGCTGCCCTGGCCCAGCCCAGAGCCACCTGTGGGGGGGTGATTTACCTGTGGTGGCACTGGGACAAGGTGCCACCCTCCCTCCCGTGCCAGCTCCAGCTGGGGACATTTCCAGGCTTCAGGGGAGCTGCGAGCACAGCTGGGACAGCTGTGGATGGACAGACAGCCACAGGAGCTCTCTGTGGTGGTGAAGGCTGGGGCAGTCTGGGGGTACACTGGGGACAGTTTTGGGGGGTACAAGGTGCCTGTGCCATTCCTTGTTGCCTCACTCCTGGCGCCTCCTCCCTTTCCTCCCTCACCTCCGGCCCTCAGGGCAGCACGTTTGCTCTGTTTGAATATTCCATGTCCAGCAGAAGGAAGATTCCCAAAAGAGAATTTATTAATTTTACTTCAAACATCTGGCCTGGCCTGGGACCCCAGTTGAGGCAGGAGCAGGCAGCCTTGGCAGGGCAGGGCTGGCATTACTCCTGGCCCAGAACTGGTTCTGGTTCACTCCAGAGCCCCTCAGAGGCTTTGCTGTGCAGGCTCTGTCCCACCCAGCTGTTCTGGAGGAAACATCTCATTGCACTGGGCTCTTGGGTTGCCTGGGCTGGTGCAAACAAGCAGAACTCGTTGGTGCTGAGGGAAGCCATGAATATTTACAGCTGCAGAGGATCCCCTCCGTTCTGTTTTAATGGATAATTGCAATCATCTGTCCCAGCCCTGGGCACAGGGGCAGCGGCTGCACAGGAGGCTGTGCAGGGTCAGGATGCTGCTCTGGCTCAGGGGTCACACCCTGCACGTTTTGGGGTGCAGCAGAACCATGTGCAGGGTCAGGGTGCTGCTCTGGCTCAGGGGTCACACCCTGCACGTTTTGGGGTGCAGCAGAACCATGTGTAGGGTCAGGGTGCTGCTCTGGCTCAGGGGTCACACTCTGCATGTTTTGGGGTGCAGCAGAACCATGTGCAGGGTCAGGATGCTGCTCTGGCTGAGGGGTCACACCCTGCACGTTTTGGGGCGCAGCAGAACCAGGATTGCTGTGCTCAGACTGGGGTTAGCGAGCCATGGGAGCTGGGCAGCCCCAGGGAATCTGCAGCTGGGCTTCTTTAGGGAATTTGGTGCCTGGCCAGGTGGTCACAGAGGCTCTGGGGCAGCTCAGGGCTCCTGGACACCCCAACAGCTCTGGGGGCTTTTGTGCTCTGGGAGAGCCAAAGATCTGCTGGGGTTTTAGTGTGAGCACAGAGTGTGAGCTCAGTTTCTTTATGATGAAGGTCAAGATGATCAAGATGAGTCCAATTCTTTAGGGCAGCTCAGTGGAAAACCCTCCTGAGGAGGCTCCTTAGACAAAACTGTATTTTTGTGTGTCAGTGCAGCTGTTGGGCCGGCCCATCCATCCCTGGGTCCATGAAAATCTGATCCATTTGATCTAAAAAGGCTGATTTTTACAGGCTGGAGGGAGGGCAGCCTCTCCCTGATGATCAATAAATACTCCATTATTTGTACTAGCACTGCTGGGTGCTCAGCAGCTCAGACACTGCTCACAGGGGGATTAATCCCATCTGCTTACAAACAATTTCCAGATCAGGCCCAACAAACCCAATTACAGTGGTCCAGAACTCATCAAGCCCCTTGAGCTCAAGGTGCCCCTGTCAGGGTGCAGAGCTGGGCTGAGCACCTCTGGTGAGACAGGGAAGAGCCCCTGGTGAACCCTGAAACCATCGGGGCTGCCAGGAGTTAATTAGGGGGGATTAAGGGCCCGTATGAAAAATAACAGATGTGAGTGAGCAGCAAGTTTGCAAGCAGCACTATGACCAATCAATATAAAGCTGTGTTTAGCAGGAGATTATGCACCAAACATGGCAGGGAGATTAAAAAAAGCAAAATTCTTCCTACTTGGAATCAGATTTGAAATGCTGGCAGTATGCAAAGCACCCAATTGTGAAAGCAGCGTGGTTCCACTGCTGGGGGAACTCCTCCTCCTTGTTCCTACACAAGGTGATTTTTAAAAGCTTGGCTTATTTTCCTAGTTTTGTTTTCACTCAGGCCAGAACAAAGTGAGGCACAGGTAACAGAAGTGCCTGAAATAGTTCCTTTGTTGGCAGAGCATCATTTCAAGTCCGTTCTGCATTTCTACATGAGAGTGATTAATCTAAGCTAGGAAGGATGGGAAAAAATAAACATTAGGATAAGCAGATATGATATCAGGAGCTGGCTGTGCTTGAAATTTCTCTTGATTATTGCTGCTAATGCTCAAGACAGACAGGAACTGCAAATAAATAAATGCGTTCTGTTAATATTTGCTGAAATTTTTGAACACATTCCCTTTGGCTCTGCTTGGATCCCAGCTCTCTTTTGCTTTCTGGGAACATATGTGTGATTGAGTTGGAGAACAAATGTTTGGAGAAGAAGTTCAAAGTCTCTAAAACTGGCCCACATTTGTATTTGTGTCAGAGATTTGTGCACTTTAACCCCAGGTCAGGATTCCTGCTCAGGACAGCTCTGGCACCCAGGTAAATCCCTGCCTGCAGCACAGCCAGGGGGTTTGGATGGGAAAACCTTCTCCCATTGTCCTTTTTTGACTTTTTTGTGCATCTTGGGGTTCTAATCCTTCCCCAAAATCCAGAGAAGTCAATGAAATCAGTCCCTTTTGGATTTTAAAGGACTTTGGAGAAGGCTCCCAGAGAGCAAAGTTTTATGTGACTTTGCTCAACTTAAGGACTCACAAATTTTGAAGTCAGAGCCTGCAGAATTGTGGCAAAATTATATTTAAAATTATAAATTTTGTTCTTTTGCCTTTTTGTCTCCTGAACCTACGTGGTTCATGTTTCCCAGCTGCCCTGCCATGTTGGTGATTTACTGAACCAACTGCCAACTGCGTTTCAAATATCAAATGCTGCAGATTATCATCAGCTGGCAAAAATCTTAATTTTTTTGAAGCAAGTTTTCCAAAACACTTTAGTAAATCCTGTTGAACGAACAAATCAAAACACTGGAGGAAAACTTGACTTGAAATGGAGGCTTTGCCAAGAACCAAAGAGTTTAATATGAATTTGTGTTTATACTTGAGGATATTCCCTGCGCTGCAGCTGGGAGGTGTGATGTGAAAACCCTGAATAAGTGTCCATGTAAACAGGCAGCCTGGTGAATGCTCTGGGTTTTATCCTGATTTATTTTATCCTGATTTATCAGGATTTTATCCTGGATTTTATCCTGATTTTTCAGGATTTTATCCTGGATTTTATGCCACCTTAGCTTTGGGAATCACAGAATCTATCCCAGGTTGCTCCAACTTGGGCACTTCCAGGGATGGGGCAGCCCCAGCTTCTCTGGGAGGAATTTCTTCCAGTAATTAAAATAAAGGGCAAAATCTGGCTTTGTACAGACTGGCCAGCAGAGCAGCATCACCCCTCTTTATCCACCTTCATCAGACTCAAAGTTTTAGGGGTGTTCCAAAAGGCCAAAACTCCAATTCTGGCTTGTGCTACAGGAAGCTCCAACTGTGTGACTTAAAACCTTTAAGTTATTCACCTGTTGGTTAAAAACATCAATTAAATGTTTTCCTCAGGAGCAGGACAAACAGCAAAACAAGCAAACAAAATAAAAAACAACCCAGTTTGAGAGCTGTCGTGGCCTTGGATTTCTGAGTTTCTGCAGCTTCTGGGACAGGAGAAAAGCTGGGAGAAGCCTGGTGCAGCATGAGAACTGTGCAGCATTCTGAGGCTCCAGTTAGGGTTTAGTGGTTGATTTTGTGGCTTTACGACACCAAGGGGTTGCATTATTTGCAATTTGCAGACTCACGGGGCTGTAAAATATGGAGCGCTTACGTTTTGGAATTAAAAAGCCATTTTCACCAATAAATCGAAGCAGATTGGAACCCATACAAAAATCTGTTCCTTTTACCAGAAGAATTTGAACAGAAACTGGGCAAGGGTTCAAAGGCAGAGCACAACCCAGGATGTGTTTGGGTTTGCAGGATGCAGCCAGTTGTCATTTGCTCGCTGATCATTAAATCAGCGTTGCTGAGGGGGCAGGATGGGATCAGCATTCCTCCTTTTTCTGTTCATTGTTCTTATCTCTGGACAAGTTGATAAGGGGAAAAATCAAGGCAGGACATGAGTAATTACAAGGTCCAAGTGAGCTCCCTTGCCAGGGCTGGGCCAGATCTGCTCTGCAGGGAAAGGGACACTGGCTGAGGGAAAACTGCATTTTTCTCCATACAAATCGTGCTAGCTCATTCCAGCAAAATTCCCATGGAAACTCCAGGGCCATCCAGCACTGTTCATTAAAGGGAAATGTGGTTTCAGGTTTGCTTTGGGTTCCTGTCGTGCCATCCAAGCTCTGTACAGGACAGGGACAATAAGTGCAGTAAATCCTGTGCTCCACCACCTCAGGCACGGAAAACCATCCAAGCTGCATTTTCCATGGAATGGCAGCTGAATTCCCTCCTGAAGGACTGGCTGGATGCAGAACTGAAAAAGCTGATAGCAGAAATATCACCTGCAAAAACCCTGCTAGGTTCAAACATTGCTTCCCAGAATCCTGAAAACACTTTAATTATTTTTAAAATTAGCATATATTTATTGACTTGCCTTTTTTTTTTCTCAGTAAGTTTTAGCAAGATAAAGAGAATATTTCACTGGTCGTGGCAGGGCTGGGTCTCCTGCCAGAGTTTGTTGGTTGGTTAATTTTTATACAGTAGGGGACAAACAAAGGAAGAAAGAAAAAAGAAAAGAAGTAGGGGAAAAAAAAGTCTCCCAGATATTTTCTGACTCATTTTGTTTCTGTATCAGGATGGTTGTAAAAATGCTGTTGGATGTGGAGATTAACTCCAGTCACCAAGCAACTGAGGTGGGGAGAAGGGATGAGTGTTAGCAGGAAAACAAGGATATGAGTAAAGCAAAGGCAGAGTTCTGGTTGTTCCAGGAAAAAAAAAATCACTTCAAAACAAACTCCAAAACAAACAACACTTCTCACTTAGACAATCCAAAACAACACATCAGCATTCGAGCAATTCCTGCCACTGACTGCTTGCCTCTCACCCAGCACATCTTCCAGCAGGAAATATCTGAGCTGTACAAATACAAGGCATCCAAGAATCTTTCTTTTCCTCTGAAATGCAAGGCCAATAACTTATCTCTTATTATCGAGTTCATCTTTTGTTTCCCCAAGGTGCCTTTTTAATTTTTCCTTTTTTTTTTTTTCCCCTCCTGTTTTGTGTGTGTGTGTGTGTGTGTGTGCAAAATTGTTTGGAGCACAAAGAAAGCAGCTTCCCCTCCCGTTGTTGTGCTGCCTTTGCAGGCATTTCTTTGCAGGGAGACAAAGCTGCGTTTCCTCTGTGCTGGTGCCCAAACGTCCCAACATTCCTGTGAATGGAGGCTGCTAAAGACAGGCAGCTCTGCTTGCAACTTGTTATGACAAAAATAGCAAAAAAAAAAAAAAAAAAAAAAAAAGGATAAAAAAAAAATAAAAGGAGGCAGCTTGTCAAATTAGGAATTACATGAGGTCAGCAAATTTGGGAACAACCGCAAGGGGAGGAGGGAGAAGGAGAGAGACCTAATTAGGGCTGGGGGAGGAGGAGGAAGGGCGGCCCCTCTGAAAGCCCAGAGCTGCTTTTGATCTCAGAGGGGCACTGGGACCAGGCTCCTCTGATTCTGCTGGCCACGGTGGCCCCAAATGTGCCTAAAAACTAAAAAATGTGCCTAAAAACTAAAAAATGTGCCTAAAACCAGCATCCTGCTGGCCACTGCTGTTCCTGAGCTCTCTGAGCTGGGTTTGGCCCCAATCCCTCCTCCCCCTGGTGCCTTTTGGGGTTTTCCTGCAGTGCCCATCCCTGTGGCACCCAGAGTGACCTTGTGCCAGAGCCAGGGCCCCAAACCCTGTTCCCCTTGTGCCTTTTGGGGTTTTCCCAAAGAAACCCATCCCTGTGACCTTGTGCCAGAGCTGAGCCAGCTCTGGAGAGGGAGCTCAGCCCTCGGGGCAGCTCTGGCACCCCTGCACAAGGATTTCAGTGCTTGCACCTCAGATGTCATAGGCACCGGGGCAGAACTGCCAAATTCCCATCCAGAAAAGGCTCTGATTCCTGCCAGAGCCTCCTGGCACTCACCTGTGTAATTCTGGAAAGCAGAGAGGGCAGGAAACCCAAACTCCTTCATCCTGTTCTTCTCCCAGTGCCTCCCTTTGCTTGCCTTGTGCAGGGCTGACAATAATCCTGCTGACCTGCAGCTCCTGCAGGCTGCCCAGGCTGCAGGGGATGCTCTCCCTCCACCTGTCCGTTTTGTAATGCTCGACAAATTCCTGGATTATATTTTATTTCCCAATCCCCATTTATCAGTGTTCCACAGTTCACTATAAATATATAAATATATATATATAAAATATATATAATATACCATATATAATATACCATATACAATATACAATATATAATATATAATATATAATATATAATATATAATATATAATATATAATATATAATATATAATATATAATATATTTGTATAGATATATTTATATATTTATATATTTTATATCTAAATATGTAAATATAAATTTTAGTTATGTTTTAGTTATAATATATATATATATTAGTTTTTATATTCCTTAAATATAAAATATATTAGTTTAATAATAATTAATATAAAATATATCAGTTTTTATATTCCTTAAAAACAAACCAAAAAAAAAAGTTTTCTGCAGGTGTCATAGGGAAGTTCAAATTAAAAGTAAGATTTCTACGCAGCCAAAGAGCTTTGAAACAAACCAATAATTGTATTTTCAAAGAGCATTATGATTCCTGGGCCAGCTGGGGGGTGAGGGTGAAGAGTGTCCTGCCTTGTGAACACTTGGGAATGGCATTCCCAGTTGTTTAGCCTGGTGCAGCACAATGCACCATAAGGCAGGAGCTTGTTGAGCCTCTGCCTGGCTCCCAGGGCTGCACACAGAGCGGGGCTGTTCTTGCTGCTTGCCTTTGCTCACATGCAGATGCAGAATCCAAATCAGCAGCTCCCAGTTAACTATTTATTCAAATCAAATTCAACCAGCTAATTGTTCCCAAGCCTTTGCCCTGCACTATTCATTATTGGGGACGTACAATCGGTCCCCAGGGACCCAGCTTGGATGACAAGGCTCTTTTTTGGGCCTGGGTAATTAGAGTGTGAAAGTATAATCAACAGTAAATACCAAATTTTCCTTATAGACACAAGCACCCTCCTGCCATCCCGGTATCTGTGCTAACAGTCCCTCAGTCATGCCACAGCCAGCCCTGGAATGGGGCACAGGGCTGAGAAGGGAGAAAGAGCTTTGCAAATGTCGGTGAATCCTTCCTTGTGCTCTGGCTGGTCCCCTGAGCAGCACCCAGGGACAGGGAGGTGACAGGCGCCAGGGCAGGAGTCACCTCCAGTCAATAAATGTGGCATCTCTGAGGTGGCACACCTGGAAGTGGCACCTTGCCAGCCACATTTTCAATCCTGCAGCTCAAATCTGTCCCAGCTTTGCATTGTCTGACTGGGGAGTTAAAAGTCCAACATTCTGATTTGTTAATTTTTAACCTGGGTTTGGAAAAATGTTCTGATTTTTTTTTTTATTTTTTTTTAAATGGGGATGTAAAATTAGCAAATCCACCCCCCTCCTGGTTTCTACACTGGAATATAAAAACACCCAGTTAGCCCCACTAGAACCATGCAGTAAGAACTAAACTAGATAACCTATTTGGGCTTCATCCAGCCTGAACAAAGGCAGCAGCTCAAGTTGAAACTGAAAGCCAGTATTTAATATCTGAGCTGGTAAAGGCAGCATTTGGTGGAACTTTAACAGAATTGCCAAAGTTTAACAATTGGAGAGGGGGGAAGTTATGAATTTTAACCTTCTGGTTATTGCAAACAGAAAGGAAACTTTTTCAAACAGCAGTTGAGGAAGCTTACAAATGAAATTACATGAATGTGGCTCATCTGGGAAGGAGGAAGTCCTGCTCACATACATATGTTTTATGCAGCAGAACTGTTTACTTTATTTGTAAACCCTTCCAAACACTGTCCAAAGTTCAGCCTTTGTTCAAGGTAAGAATGTAATTGCACTGCCCTGAGATGCAAGAGAAGCAATAAAGTTAGGATTCACCAGAGGAAGACAATTTGGAATTAAGAAAAAGCAATTTAAACAATCTTAATGCCTCTCCTCCCTCCCCTCCTGCCTAATGACTCTCATCCCCTTCAGAAATCTTTGAAGGGAGCCAAAAAGCACGAGCAGTGTGTTTAAAGGTCGTGTGTGTGTGCTCTGCTCCCCGCTGCAGTGTGCCCTGGAGAATCCCACCAGGACACTCTTGGTTTACATTTTCATCCAAGTTTCATTTTTAGGGAAGACACAGCAATGCCCAGGCTTTATACACAACCTCTGAGATGTGTTTAATTCTGGTAATTAGGCTCTTGTTGGGACTTTCAGCAGCAAAGCCTCTCTGTGGAAGTTCAATGGAGATTTATTTTCAAGCACAGAGCGTACTTGGAGAGAAATAAAATTAGGGAACTAGGAAGGCATATTGAATATAGGCACTCCTTCTGCAAAGATAAATGATTTAGTAATGAATAGATTCTTCAGGCCATAAAAAATCCATTTATTTTCTTTTGAATTTCAACCAGAGGTCTTGCACTTTCCCACTCAGTTAAAATGAGAACACAGAGAATGAAACCAGTGTACAGGCAGGGAAGGCAACAACCACAATGTATAATAATAAATAGAAGTTAAATTAACCAACATCTCAAAAGAGGCAGCATTTGCACAGAAAGGTGCTGCTTTATTACCATCCAAAGGGGGAGGAAGATGAGATCTAAAACACACAACCCTTGCAAATCACCTGCCTGGCAACAACAAGCTGCCGGATTTTAGGCAACTCATTAAAATGGAGGATCCACTTGACCTCATCTGTAATTGTGGGGATGAACCAGAAGTATCATTTGTGGGGTAACTCCAGGGGCTGCTCCACACTAAATCTGCCTTATCAGGGAGCCTGACCTTGCAGCAGAGCAGGAGCAGCAGCGCTGCCTCTGCTCCCCTGGCTGCTGCTGGGCTTCATCCTCCCATGGGCTTCATCCTCCCATGGGCTTCATCTCTGCTCCCCTGGGTGCTCCTGGGCTTCATCCTCCCATGGGCTTCATCCTCTCATGGGCTTCATCCTCCCATGGGCTTCATCCTCCCATGGGCTTCATCTCTGCTCCCCTGGCTGCTGCTGAGCTTCATCCTCTCGGGGAGCAGAGGGCTGGCACAGCCCTGAGGAGCAGCACAGGCTGCCCTGGCCTCGTGCCACCCTTCATCCCCCATTTCCAGAGGGGATGGGCACACCAGAGGGGCAGCCTGGCCAGGCTAACACCACACGATGGGCATTTCTGGCCCCAGGGCCACGTGGCTGCTCAAAGAAAATCCTCGGGCAGCTCTGTTGGGACAGTTCTCTGACCTGAGAGCCAAATTCATCCTGGGCAAGCAAAACGGGCTTTTAGGGCTGAACCTGGCTGTGTGGCTGGGCTGAAAATGTGCTCAGCAGTGCTCAGCTGCTGCTGCAGCAGCATTTCCCCTTCCCCCTTTCATCTCTGTGGTTCTCAGGCTCGGCTTGAACAAGACATCTCTATTTTTTCTGTTTGAATATAAACTGGAAGCAGATCTGGTGGTGCTACTGTTGAGTCCACGGGGACCTGTGCTGTAGGAAAGGTCCCACGGAGGTCAGCAGGGCCATCTGCATGATTTACTGAAACAAGGCAGGTCGGAGAAACGCTGAATTTTTATCTCACCTGTAGCCTTCATATCTGGGTGTTATTAACGTGGTGAAATGAGCTGGGTGATTCCAGAGCAGGGAGCTGGGAGCCAGGTCTGCAGCAGCTCCATCCCCAACTCTGCCGCTGCAGAGTTACCCTCAGATTATTACCCTTATATTATTGCCTTTATATTATTGCCCTTCTATGAACAGGTAAAACGGATCTGTCCCCAGGCCCTGTCACACCTCAGCTCCTGTCTGTCTGCTCCCAGTGCTGGATTTGCATTATTTTCATTACTGGGAAGGAATCCCTCCCTGGCAGGGTGGGCAGGCCCTGGGATGGAATTGCCAGAGCAGCTGTGGCTGCCCCTGGATCCCTGGCAGTGCCCAAGGCCAGGCTGGACAGGGCTGGGAGCAGCCTGAGGCAGTGGGAGGTGTCCCTGCCATGGCAGGGGTGGCACTGGGTGGGTTTTAAGGTCCCTCCCAACCCAAACCAGTCTGGGATTCTGTGAATTGAGGCAGAAGGAGCTGGGATTTGACCATGCAAGTATTTTCTAATGTGAAAGTTGCGAACTGTACTGGGATGTTTTGAAATGCTGCAGGATTCAGCATCTCTGTCTGAGCAATTAACTGGGAAGGTCTGCACCAACTTCCCTGGACCACAACTGCATCCCTCTGTTCTACAATAATCCACACAGTCTGGAGATTAGGACAGAGACAGAAGGGAGCAGAAATTAGGCTGAATAAAGGCTCAGTAATAACCTGAGTGCTGTTTTATGGCAGCGTTGTTCCCTCTCTCCCTGAGCTGCTCCTGGGGCTGTGGCCCTGCACAGGCACATCTGGGAGCCCAGGGCCCCATCCTGCCTGCCTGCTCCAGCTGGGCTGGGACACACAGCCAGCCCAAAAGCATCTCAAGGGCTTATCCTTGCTTATTATTATCTATAATTTAACCCATGGAATTTCTGCATATATCCTGAAGCCCAGGAATTTTAGTCTAACAGTTTACATGTTTCAAGGCAAAGGCTTTTTTTGGTTACCCACTGGAGCTGCTCAGTCCAGGTCTGTAAATCTGAGGAAACTGCTGAGGACTGAAACTGCAGCGGGCAGCAGGAATGATGCAAACAGAAGGTCCTGTTCTGACTCAGTCACTTACCAACTCGTGCTACATTTTTATTGTGGGTCAAAAGTCAACAGAGTATGCAAATGTAATAAAAAAAAGTTCTTGTTTTGGAAAAAATACACCATTTTAGTATTTATAATTACACACTAAGGGCCTTTTATGCTCAGCCTCATTTATCTTGGATTTTTTGCATAATTTGAACTGTAAGTGGTGATGTATGTAGAGCTCATTTATTCAAACGATACAGGGTTAGTGTTTTCCCTCTCCTGAATGTGGTGTGCATTTTGGGAGAAGTGCCAGAATCAAGGAGGCAGGAGGAGGAGCAGAAAAAGAAGACACTGCAAAAAGACCACAGAGGCACTTGTTCCACTTTTAAAATGGCTCCCAAGCCCTCATGACAAATTAGATGTGTGAGTTAAATCCTCTTGCCTTTGTGAGACAAATATATCCCCTGCAGATCCCAATAAATCCACCTGGCACCTGCACTATTGCTCGTGCCATGGAAGGTGCACAGAAATTGCTGCTCTCACCTGTGTCATTTACCAGCAGGGGCTTTTCTGCAGCCTCAGCCACCAAATCTTCCCTTTGCTCTGGGATCCTTCCAAGTGCCACCTGCCACAGGTGCTGACCTCAGAGTGCCTCACCTGTGGTGGGGTTTGTGCACACCAGCACTTCCCAAGCTCTCAGGTTGTGATTCCTGGTCCAGCCTTGTGTGCCCATTTCCTCCTGCACTTCCAGGTCCTGAACCCAGCTGGGCCTCAGGCTCATCCTTGGGAAATGATAATTTAACATGCCCAGAGAACCCCAGTGCCCTGCTCCAGGGAAGGGCTGTGATTAGCAGGATTTATTTTTTCCTTTCTAATAACGCACTTGTTATGGAAAGAACAGAAGTTGAACTTCCACTCCTTAGGAAACAAAGCTGCAGTGTTCCTTTTGTGAGGAGATGGCCTCCAGGAACGAGGAATAGGGGGGGGAAGCAAAAAAAAAAAAAAAGCAGCCATCCACATTTTATGACATCGAATGCTAAGTTGCAATTTTTTTAACAGCCCCTGCTATGCTTATTCCATCTCCATGATGGGCATTTTATGACATCAAACACTAAATTGTGATTTTTTAACAGCCCATGCTGTGCTTATTCCATCTCCATGATGGGCCATGGTGTTTCCCCACGGGAATCCATGGAAAGCTCCCATTGGAAAGAGGCTGGGAGCTGCTGGGGCAGCCTCCATACACACACACACTCACTCACACTCACACTCACACTCACACTCACGCACACAGGGGCTGTGTTTGGAGGTTCTGTGGCCAGGTCCGAGGCAGGCCCTGCTGCCACATGTGCCATGAACTCGCGGTGATCCTCTCCCCAATGCTAATGCACAGCTGTGGAGCTGGATGCTCCGGAGCTGACTCACTCTGCACACAGCAGATCCACAGCCCTGCGTGGAGGAGGGGCGCTGCAGAATGGCTCTTTCAGGAATTAAAAGAACTCCTAACCCCCAAAGTATTACTATTCCATTACAGTATTTCTTTCATTGAAAACTTTGGGTTTTAATGACCCCTAATTGATTTTTTTTTCCTTTTTTTTTTGGCTTTGCTTTGTTTCAACATAAAATCTATGTCACTCTGGCACAGCCTGCCAGTCTTTTGTCTGATGTTACAAACAAATCCAGGCAAACATTAAGATTCATAAGGGGGATGGGGGAAAGCACAGCTTCTTAAAGCCACATCAAGTATGTCAGAGACAAAACATTTAATTTAAATGGTAGAAACTAACACAAAACAGCTTCAAACTTAGTAAGCAGAGTTAGCTAAGTAGAAACACATGTTCTTTTGACATTTGTTTTCATGACAATTAGAAGCAACTAGTTTTCAGCTCGCATTCTTGTTCATCCCTTTGAGGCTTTGGCCGGGACATTAATTCCGAATTACTGCAGAACAGGTGCCGAGTGGAACATGCAACCTCTCAGTTTGGAGAGCAGAGCAGCCAAGTCTGCTTCAGGCACGTCCCTGGCCAGGGATGCAGTGAGTCAGGCAAATGAGGAACACAAAACGCTTTCATTTTTCTGCTGCTCTGACCTCGGTGTGTGTTTTGTTGGGATGTGTTTTGCATGCTCTGATCACCCAGATCACATGCATGTGTCTCATTCACTGCCCGAGCATTGAGTTTCTTCCCCCGATGGAGGACAAAGCCCTGTGACAGCTTGCAGAGACAGGAACAGGTTTTTAAGTGTCATTAACCACTTGGGTTTGGTTGCAACAGTTTTAATGTCAGCCCAGAGCCACTGAGAGGATTAAATTGTCAATAACCTCCCCTTACCTTTTTCTTTTTTTTTTAAATTTCTCTCCTTAGGCACTAAGTGAATCCTCATTTTGGTGGAGTCAGTGAAAGGGCTCAGACTGATTTCAGCAGGGATGTGGGGAGAGGCAGGGCTGGGGTTTCAGGGCAGCAGATGGGTCTGGGTGCCCTGTGACAGCAGGGAGGTGATGGGGAGCACGGACCTGCCAGGCTTCTGCTCTAGGATAACCCAAATAAACCCCAAATTATATCCGAGCTCTTCGCCACCAGGGGCGACCCTGGAATTTGCTGCTGCAGGAATAAAGGAGCTGTTTGGCCAAGGCCAGGCGGAGCTTGTCACAAATGAGGGTGGAAATGGATGAGGAGAGCAGGGCAGAGCTGAGGCTCGGCTGGGTTGGGATTCCTGGGTGCCCAAACCAGGTGGGAATGGCCCTGCCAGCAGGAGCAGCAGCACCAGAGCATTCTCCCTGTGGAATATCCAATTCTCCCACTGCCTCCAGCAGCTCCGTGCCAGGGTCATCCCGAGCAGGATGAGCTGGGTGTCCCAGAGAGGAGAAGGAGCAGGCTGGGTCCAGAGCAGGGAGATGTCCCTGGCAACACGGACAGGAATCCCATTGGCTCCTCTGAATGCAATTTTCAGACGAGCTGCTGCTGCTGCTGCTGCTGTCAAGGGATTTGTCCTGGGAGTGAGATTTTCAAGAAATCCAATGGCCTATTATTGCTGTTAGCCAATTAATAATTATTTTCTTTCTGTTTGTTTAAACTGGTTTACCGTGCCACTGGAAGACAGGAGTCATCTCAAAGGACTTGCTAATGAGTTAGGAAGTGCAGAACCACCACACCCTGCCCCTGCTTTATTTCAGGCATACAATGGCTTGGGATGTGATGGAGAATGCAGATGGTGTCACATGACCAGCCCTGTATGGATCCAGCCCGCCTTAAATGGATATAGTTGTGACCTTGGATTTCAGGAAAAACCAACAAAAAGCTGGGCTTAACATCCTGATAGCTTAAAAATACCATTTTGGCACCCATATCTGCCCTTGGAATACAAACAACTGTATATAGAGGGCTGGGGTTTCTCCCACATAACTTTAAAATATTATAGAGGATTCACAGACATGAAGTGATGCCACTGATGGTAATGAGATGGAAAAGGACTTTTTATAGGAGCATGTAATGACAGGACAAGGAGGAATGATCCAAACTGACAGACAGAAGGTTTAGGTTGGATATTAGGAAAATATTCTTCTCTGGCACAGGGTGCCCAGAGCAGCTGTGGCTGCCCCTGCACCCCTGGCAGTGCCCAAGGTCAGGTTGGAGTCTTGGAGCATCTGGGACAGTGGGAGGTGTCCCTGCCACAGCAGGGGTGGCACTGGATGAGCTTTAAGGTCCTTTTCCACCCAAACCACTCCATGCTGTGCATTCCCAAGTGCATGAAGCCAGCGTGCAGCTCTCGGTGACAAAATGTTGTCATTGCCATGAAACATAGAGGTGACCCTTCCAATTTTTGCCATAGCAGGGTGTCCATTGCAAAATCAAACGCTTTTACTTTGATAACCTTTAATTCCAATCAAAAGCACATGGTTGGACCTCAGAGCAATCTCCCTTAACTGCAATTTGCTAAACCTGCAAAATGCTTCATAGCAACGGAGTGGATGTGCATGTAAACACTGCCACTATCATGCTGGTAAATTCTGCTTTTATCTGCTGATCCCAAGGAGTTTATCAGCACTGAAGGATGCCCTCACAGCACCACTGTGCATCTTGTAAATAACTGAGATAATACAAAAGAATAGAAAGAGCTCTATAACAATCCCGTGCTCTTTAAACAAGCTGTAATAAATTGTGCATCACAAGGTGCATAAACTCTACACAAATGCCTCTCCTTTGCCTCTTCCTGGTGCATACGATTTCGATTTAATGCCACTTATTCCTGAAGTCTATTAAACCAATTGTCTTAATCTCACTTATTCTGCAGTGTATTTGCTCCGTGTAGCAGCAGCATTAATAAAAATCCCTCTGTAAACACAGCCCAGCTGGAGCGAGCAGCACAGGAACTGAGCAGGGCGACCCAGATGTGCAGCATTGCCGTGCTCTTTTTATGAGAGATAAACATTTTGTCTGGTCCCTCTCAGGAATGCCTTCCCCGGTGTCCTGCTCTCCCCAGCAGCTGCAGTAAATCAGGATCCTTCCATCCCACTGCCCAGCCCGTGAGGAAGGGGAAATCTCTGCTGCCCTCCCCTTTGCTCCGTGTTCAGCCGGAGGTGATAATCCCCACGGAATGCAGCATTTAGCACTTGTCAGGTATATGGTAATTGCTGCATTCCCGGGGGATTAAATCCCTGGAATCTAATTACAGCCCAGGGAAACCTCCCTATAAGAGAGGAGCTTTGCTGGGTAGAAGTGAAAGTCTGTGGCAGGGACTGAGGGCAGGCAGGGCCTTTCCCTCTGTCCTGCCAGCATCAGGAGGTGCTGCTCCAGCTCTGGCCAGCCTTGGATGCAGTTCCTGGACAGGTCTGGACATCCTGGTCAGGGCAGACCCATATCATGGAATGGTTTGGGTTGGGAGGGACTTTAAAGCCCATCCAGTGCCATCCCTGCCATGGCAGGGACACCTCCCACTGTCCCAGGTGCTCCAAGCCCCAGTGTCCAGCCTGGCTTCATCCTAAGGCTGCAGAAATAGAAATGGAATATGAAGATATGGTTGGCTTTGCCCTAAACAGGAATACAGGGCCAGGCTGGTCCCAGATGGGATGGGATTGGGGATTTGGGGTAGTGAGAGGAACAGCCTCTTTGTGGATCAAGAACCAGAGACTGCGTCCAAA